>CM067320.1:43700472-43800472 GCA_034231615.1 Meghimatium bilineatum | reverse complement strand
GTACACACGAAGACAGCACAGTGCAATGTGTAAGAAGAAGTTAAAGTATCGTAATCGTATTGAAAGCAATGTTCATGCTCAAAAAATAGCCTTCAGCTGTCATCTGGCAGTAGGTTGTGTGGAAAGACAGGATATAACGCAGAGCAGATATAAAGAAAATGTGGGTAGAAACTCAAACTTAGACGAGGTGTTCATGATGTTGGTCTACAAAACCTTAGCTAAGAGGGCTAAGCAATCATAGTTCAACTATAATGTTTGAGCAATTACCTATACTGGAAGAAGCTGACAGTTGAGATAAGGGCCAGTACCAAAGGACACAGGGGGCTATGGTATCTATGCGAGCCAAGTTCATTTGCAGCGGAACACCCTGTATGAGATTGATTTAGTCAACCGAACTCTAAATCCCTGCTCATTGTCGGCTAGTAAACTGCCACCCAGGGACACATTTTGACCTGCAAACTCCAATGGCACAATGGGTAATAAACCGTCACGGCTAAGAGCAGATATTCACTAGTTTGCCTCACGACGTAGGCAGACTGTCACAGCTAGGGAATCTTGCTTGAAATAAAAATCATGCCAAAAACGCACATGCTAGACCAAAAAATGCAAAATAATGCTGCTTTGCTGTGAAATCAGCAGCATAATGTACTTCATGTACATAAATTTCCCAGGGGGAGATCTTATGAACTATCGTATTGGTTATTGTTTAGTGAATGCAGAAGAGGAAGAAGCAAACAGTGTCTAGTAAGGAAAATGCCCCAAAAATTTTTAGTGAGGAAGAGAAATACATGCAAGGTTATAAAATAAAGTAAGAATACTGAAGAATTTTTTTAATAAGGCACCTTGTTGTCTAAATTGTTATAGAATTTGACCCATCTGTCTGGTTTGAGCTTGTAGTGTCTTAACAGATAGTCTGCCACAATCTCAACACGTGGATCTTCTATACCCAGACTTGCAGCCATGGATGATGGAGAAACTGAACCCCCACCACTAGCTGCTGGTGCATGTTCTGCCATGATTTAATCTGTCAACAATAAAGAACAACTTATAAAGTGCCACTATATTCATATTAACAATATATAAGGACTAATTTAGTAATGATGTACAATTCAATAATAAACACCTAGCTTGTGGTGTAATGTCAACATAAAATAGTTCTTCTTCATCTATGCTTGTTCTCAACCTCATGCAGGTTAGCAGGATGTGGATCTTTCGACCTAACATTTTTGACTTGGTAACACATGGCTTATGGGTTACCTTGACCCTCAATGAGATGGAACAAGCAACACCCACACTCAAAATCTTAGTTGCCTTCTATGATATACATGGCAAGTTACTATTCTTTGCTTCCCCTTCAGATCCCGACAATATATAGGTGAAATAGTTATTAAGCTCTGTCATTATACTCCTGTCAACATTGAACTATGACTAAAGTCTGTGGAGATGTTGGCATCAATGATTGATAAGGGCTAAAGTTTGCTATTATTCCAGGGTCAACAATGAATATTGACAAAACTTTACTTTCATGCCTCTAGCAGAGTGGTTCTTAAACTGTAGTCTGTTGATCCATGGAGGTCCACCATGTTCTCTGAGAGGGTCTGCAAAGACTTGAAGATATATTATAGGCCTTTACATGTACAATATAAAGAAAAATTAACAAATATAAATACAGAAACAAGGATGAATACTGCATAAATTATGTAATGTAGACAACACAGTTAAATACAGACTATACAGAGACCACAGTGAAAATTTGAACGGGTAATGTTGATACAGGGCAACAAAGCAGGACTGAACTCTAAATGCAGACGCCCAAGAAGATTTATAAAATATCCACAGTGTGTCATCAATTGGACTGTAAAATAACATTTAAAAAATTATGTTTCATTGCTTATTAACAACACATTACTATGAGATTACAAATTGGTTTTATGAAGCTAAAATGTCCTTTCCAACTTGTCCCATGCTCAATTAGGGAGCCGCGTTAGCGCAGTGGTTAGCGCACTGGCTTCGCATATGAGTGGTCCTGGGTTCATTCCCCAGCTGAGGCGGAAATGTTTTCAGATCGCAACGGCTCCCAGGTCGACCCAGCCTTAAATGGGTACCGGATTAATCCGGGAAGTAAAGACTGCGAGGGAGAGGAGATGGCTACCGCCCTCATTTGCAGAGCCTGTGAAATGTGAGATCGCTAACATCTCACACCCCTACGGCATTACTAAATGCTATGGGTTACTTTACTTTTTTTTTTTATGCTCAATTTAAAATTCATGCAATCTCAGAACTGACAACTTAATGCAGCGTCATTTTTCAATAGACAATCATTTATTTATATCAAAATGTCTAATTTGTCCTTATCGGAAGCACTCACATTCTCGTATCTTTGTAGCCAGCAAGTTAGCTCATTCATTTTCACTCAACCTAGCATGGGACATATATCTATATATATTTCACAATTTATGTCATAATCATCAATTTTGGACTTTTTGAAGCTTGCACTAGTGATGTAACTTTCCTGTCCTATAGGGCCTAAGTCTTTCAACAGCCATCTTAAAACCACAGCAACTGTCTATACCTCCATTCTCATACTGAAAATTGTTCTCTCTGTTTATCTAGTCATTACTGCTACTAAAGAAGAGCAAACAAATCCAGATTTAATTCCATACGACCGATCTGCAGTGTATATCCGTGGTTCTCAACCTTGTTTCATCCATGGTTCTCTTTCAAGTTAAATTAGACCCAACAGTGGCCTGGGAAAAAACCTTCAACTTTCTGTAAGTCTTTTTTAATAATAATGATAATGATAATGATAATGATAATGATAATGATAATGATAATGATAATGATAATGATAATGATATTAATGATATTAATGATATTAATGATATTAATGATAATGATAATGATAATGATAATGATAATGATAATGATAATGATAATGATAATGATAATGATAATGATAATGATAATGATAATGATAATGATAATGATAATGATAATGATAATGATAATGATAATGATAATGATAATGATAATGATAATGATAATGATAATGATAATGATAATGATAATGATAATGATAATGATAATGATAATGATAATGATAATGATAATAATAATAATAATAATAATAATAATAATAATAATAATAATAATAATAATAATAATAATAATAATAATAATAATAATAATAATAATAATAATAATAATAATAATAATAATAATAATAATAATAATAATAATAATAATAATAATAATAATAATAATAATAATAATAATAATAATAATAATAATAATAATAATAATAATAATAATAATAATAATAATAATAATAATAATAATAATAATAATAATAATAATAATAATAATAATAATAATAATAATAATAATAATAATAATAATAATAATAATAATAATAATAATAATAATAATAATAATAATAATAATAATAATAATAATAATAATAATAATAATAATAATAATAATAATAATAATAATAATAATAATAATAATAATAATAATAATAATAATAATAATAATAATAATAATAATAATAATAATAATAATAATAATAATAATAATAATAATAATAATAATAATAATAATAATAATAATAATAATAATAATAATAATAATAATAATAATAATAATAATAATAATAATAATAATAATAATAATAATAATAATAATAATAATAATAATAATAATAATAATAATAATAATAATAATAATAATAATAATAATAATAATAATAATAATAATAATAATAATAATAATAATAATAATAATAATAATAATAATAATAATAATAATAATAATAATAATAATAATAATAATAATAATAATAATAATAATAATAATAATAATAATAATAATAATAATAATAATAAGACTTACAGAAAGTTGAAGGTTTTTTTTATCATCCAAACAATTTCAGATAGCTGCCATTCTGTGTTTACCTAAATGGGCCATGACACCCCCCCCCCCCCCCCCCCCAATTACTAATTATTTCTCCATGACCCAAAAAAATAACTGTGGCCCCAATATGACGCATAATGAGAACCACTGGTAATTATGACTAGGTCTTTAGAATATATCTTAGATATAATGTCTAATATTAGAATATTATCTTAATTTTGCTGCTTAATTTAAGGCCTACATTCTCTGATAATATGCCATGCAAATATAATATCAACTTTCGGACAGAGGTGTTTGAAATATTAAGAATTTCCTGGACATAAAAGATAAGGAATAGTGAGGTTTTGAGTATGCTGAATATAGAGGAAGGATAATGTAATGGGTGGTGGTTGTATTCTGTCACTTTAAGGTACGACCTAACTTGTGCTAACTGATGCCGCACTCTAATGCGGAGGAGATCAAGCAGAAATCTCATAGTAGAGATGGGTGTATCTCTAGTACACCCCAGTACTACTCTTATTGTCTCATTTTGGACTTTTTCCAATCTATCGACTTGTGTCTGTGACAGTGTCTAGATGAGTCAAAGGGAAAATGAATCAAGCGTGGCAGATCATGGATGGCAGAAGCCGAAGACACACTGCAAAGAGTATGTGAATTGGAAGAAATAGGAAAGGGCAGTGAATGGGTGGAGGTAGACACTGAGAAGAAATCACTGAATAAAGTAATAATACAACTAGATAAAACGTGTCGAAAATGGACGGACGTCAGAGCTCAGGATACAGTACACAAACTCACCCGACTACACTCGAAACCACAAGAAATAATTATATACACAGATGGCTCTGTTAACAGATACACAAATAAAAGCAGCGGTTGAGGTTTTGTTGCCTACAGAAACGGCGTGAAGTTAGTTGAGAAATGTTCATCATATTCTACTGTCACATCAAGCATGAGGATGGAGATAGAGGGACTTACAGCAGCACTTAATTGGTTGATAACTGATACATCAACACATTCGGTAATACTCATAGATTCTCAAAGCATGCTGTGCAAGATAGAAAAGTTCATGCTGAGAAAAGAATGGTAGGACATTTTGAACAACTCAATTGTCCAGAGCATTACATGGATATACTGCCCTGGTCATGCTGTGGTCAGAGGAAATGAGAGAGCCGACATATTGGCAGGCAATGCGGCAATAGACAGCACATTGTTGAAAAGAGATAAGGCAGACTTAATGAAGGCAGTAATAAATCCATTCAGTGGTACTGAGGTTCCACATGCTATGAGTAGTACTGAAAATAGTTGCATGCTAAGAGCAGTACTGAAGCTACTGATGTGCATGTTATGAGTGATACTCTCGGCAGGCGACAGCGTGCCACTTTATTGAGAGTGACAGAGTACATAATGAATAATCAGAGTACAAGTAGGTCAATGCATTATGACTTTTCAAACCTTTTTTTATTAACTAAAGTGTGCTTATAACTCTATCAACATAACAATAAATAAAATTCAGGTCCCATGAATAGGTACTCTGAAAGTGATTAATTCTTCTTCTAATTCTTTCGCTCGCATGGAATGTGCTTATATCTGAAGTTTTGTCTCTCCTATAAACTTGACTAATTTGTAACTCATACAGAAGTAGACAATTTTCTTTCATTATGGTTTCTCTGGGCTAGTGTATTTGCCTCAGTATTTCATATTCCAGGCATTCCTAAATAATATGCTCTGCTATCTGAGATGCCTGTCCATGTGTAACATGGCTGTGTTGCCAATCTTGAACTTTGTTGCATGTGGCTGCAGAGTTGGTTGTGTCCTGTTCTGGAGAGCAGAATGACAACTTGTTCTCGTCTGTTCAAAATTTGGTAGTCATCTTGTGTTTGTGTTGGCTTTCTAATTGCTTTGATAATATGTTTCTTTTGATGATACATTATTGGCATATCTGGTTGATCATGCAGCACTCTCCTTAGCCAGACGATCTGCTTTCTCATTTCCAAATATTCCACAATGCAATAGTATCCTCTGTATTGTTACTTTATGATGATTACTTAGTTCAGTCTGTAGTATTTGCAAATCTTGTAGTTTTCTGGACTGGATCGCTAGCGGTGCTGATCTTGCATCTGTAAGGAATACTACAGGCTGTGAACCAAGATTAGCACACAGCAGTTTTTCTGTTTCCACCTTGATTGTTTGGATTTCTGCATCATAATTATGACACTGTGTGCTACAACCAAAATGAATTTAGCTTATGTAGGAGCTGCAGAGCTTGTCCATCGCACTCTCATGCCTAGTTTTGGTGCCATCATGTCTAGTTTTGGATCTGGTTTAAGCGTACGACTTGAAAAGTTCTGCATTTTCATAAATAAGCAGTTGTACTTCAGTCAGTTCAATACAGCAGACACTAAGCAAGGGTGTTTGGGACAACGATCCAGACCAGAGGAGCCAAAAGCAATATCCATGAGTGTCACAACCGAAATGAATTCAATTTATGTAAAGGGGGAACAGGCTTTGCCCAAGGCACCAAAATTCATAGTATGTAATGCTGCCCCATACTCTATGTAAGAACACCTGGCTGTAAGTGTTTAAGTGATAAAATCCAAAATTTCAGGGATCCAACAATTATATACCTGTATAAACCTACAAGTCAGAAGTACAACATGAAAATTAATGTACAAAATACAGAAGTTATGAAAATTAGCAAGTCTTCAACACCAATGAATATAACAATAGATAACACCAAAGTGAAACAAGACAAAGAATTTAAGTATCTAGGCAGCATTTTTTCCGAAGATGGAAGACTAGACAGAGCAATAGAAACAAGGTGCCAGAAAGCAAACACAGTGACTTACCAACTTTCACCATTACTTCTTCATCCAAAGATAAAGATGGAAATTAAAAAACAAATAATATCTACAATTTTTATACCAACACTGTGCTACCAATGTCAAACATGGTCTTTAACAGCATCGCAGCAAATAAAAATCATCACATGTGAAATGAAGTGTCTGAGGAAAGCTGCAATGGTTATCAAACTAGATAAAATAAGAAATGAAGAAATTAGGAAAAGAGTTGGTATAATATCATGTATCGAACATATTGAGAGACAGCAAGTAAAATGGCTATGAGAATGAAGCCAAACCAAATACCAATAAGAGCATATAATACAAGAATATCCGGGCGTAAAGCCAAAGGTAGACCAAGAAAACGGTGGATAGTAAACATTAAGATAACCTTGAACAAACATGGACTAAATGCAACCTCGGCGACACATCTGGCCTTGAAACGACAGCTTAAGATACCACCCCTACGCTTAACGGCAAGTGTGAATGTGATCAAAAATCATTCACCTGGGGATAGACAATAAACCTACAAAGAGAACTGTCCATAGCCTAGAAGATATTAGCCAGAATACTTTTGAACCATTTTACACCTCACCTCAATGAAGAATTACACCTCAATGAAGAATTATTATCCAAAAGCTAATTTGTTTCAGAAAAGAATGTGGAACAACTGATACTGTCTTTGCTGAAAGATAACTTCCAGAAAAAATATCAAGAACAACACTGTTATCTGTACACAGACTTAACAAAAGCATTTGACACAGTAAGTAAACAGGGTCTGATGAAGAAAATGGCGAAATATGGTTTCCCATAGAAATGTATCACAATAGTGCCGCAATTGCATGATAGAATGCAATTTAAAGTTCAGGATGATAGAGAGTTGTCAGAAACTTTTTCTGCCTCAAATAAAGTTCAACAGGGATGTGTATTAGCACACTACCCTGTTCAGAATCATTATTTCAGCTGTGTTCGATGATGCTTTCAGAGATCTGGACAGGAGTAGAAATCTGATATTGCATTGATGGAAAATTCTTTCAACTTTCAGTGGCTTTGAGCAAAAACCAAGGTCAAATCACAAATCATCAGGGGTCTCCTTATTTGCTGGATGACTGTACTCTAAATACCAACTCCTGAAGCAAATCTACAAATTATTATAGACATATTCTCCAAAACTTGTACAAAGTGTGGGCTTACTCTTTATACAGAGAAAACAGAAGTCATGTTACAAAAAGAACCTAGCAAAATCTATCATGAACCCTGCTTAAAGGTAAAAGTGTAGCACTGAAAGTTATGAATAGATTCACATAAGTAAAGTAATACACTATCACAAAATGTCACTGTTGATGATGAAGTGGTATACCAGGATTTCCAAGGCAAGCAACACTTTCAGCAGAGTGTACACAAATGTGTGGCATTGTTTATTTGTTTGAGAACCTCAGGAACTGCGAGCAATTAGTTCTTACTTCATATGTTCAGCAGGGTGGTTTTTCTGAGCTTTCTTTCATACCCAGAGACTTTATCTTCCAGCTTAGTGCAATGCCTATTGAAGGAGTCTTCTACTCAGAGGGGGGTCTATAATTGTATAGATGACATGTTACAAAGCTTCCATAAGAGAGCCTCAATATAAAGGCATATCATCTAGGGGGAGAGAGCAAGAGGTAAGCAGAGATATAAGTGGGAGAGAAACATCACAAGATAGACAGGTTACAGTATGATAGAGTACACCATCAAGGCAAGAGACGTTGCAGGTTGGAATTGCATTGCAGAGATGACAATCATTGAATGATATTTCGAAGACAAGCATTCTCTTTGGAGTCTTTGACACTGATTTAGGTTATTCGGTCTAAGTGTGGTTCTGGTTTGGTTTCAAAACCCCAGGAATTAGGAGCAATTAGCTCTTGTTTCATATGTGAAATGAGGAGGTTTCTCCGAGTTTCTTTAATACCAAGGAGACTTCAGCTTTCGGCTTGGTGCAATGTCTATTGGAGAAGTGCCCAGGCTTCACATCTGCAAATTGCTACTGGAAATATTCTTGCTCTAATCAGCCTAAGAATATGCCTATAGCTTTACAGATGGTGCCTTGCCAAAGATTTTTGGCGATAATAATAATAAAGTATAATATAATAATAGTTTGCCTAGAACGCAAAAATCATAAAAATGTTAATTTTGTCGTAGATTTACAATTTACACAGTTTTACAATCATCATGGTGTTTTTTTTGTTCGATCATAATTATCATCATCATGATCATCATACTCTCACTTATAGCCCTGCTGAACTCACCGTAATATAAATTCACAAGTAATCTATATTAATATGGCAATATGCTGTTGCACTATTGCTATGCCTAGTAATAAATTGTTAGAAATGATCTTTTCAATTTCAGTTTAAAAACAAATTACAAGTAGACCTATGTCTGTTCCAATTGTGTATGTAAACATCCGCAGCACGAGATCTTTCATTAACTTGCGCTAGTGACGTAGGGCTGTTACGTTATTGAAAAGCGCGTTCACTGTTGGAACGGGTACGGTGCCTATGCCCATAATGTTGGTGAATTTGGTATAATTTACCTGTAATTTTTTACACTAAAACGACCATTGTTGAAGACTTTAATATAATTTTCTATATCTATATAGGCCTATATTTATACCTATATATATATATATATACCTAGGGACCTTTTGGACCTATATATCTTGATTCTTGATTAGAAACTGGCCTCACAGCACGTGGGAGCATTCCATAAGTGCTCCGCCCTCTGTTCCAGCAGCCGTCCAACTCGATGGTGTTTCGAGTCTAATGCCGCCGAAACAGACGTCGACATCAGTTCACAACTCTGGCCCTTGCGACAGGTTTCTTTGTTGTTCCGCCCACCCCACGCCGTGCCTGCAACTAGTTCAAGCACAACTTCTGCCTGTTGGAACAACATGGTAACTGTTTTTCGAAGGTTATGACTACGGGATTGTATAGATGACGTGCCATGAAGCTTCTTGATTAGAAAACTGGCCTCACAGTACGTGGGGCATTCCCATAAGTACTTTCGCCCTCTGTTCCAGCAGCCATTTGACTCGATGGTGTGTTTCTAGTCCAATTCAACCGAAACAGACGTCGACAGGCATAACGCTGGCCCTTGCGACCAGAAGCTTCTATAAGAAGGTAACCTCAGGCATAAGGTAAAGGCATATCATCTACTTATGTTTTCTGTTGCATGGGTGTTTATCTGGTGAGCCATTGGTGAGACCCACAGATGCACAACCGCAAATATATATAATATAGTATATATATTATATATATATATATATATATATATATTATATATTATATATAATATATTATATATATATTATATAATATATAGTATATATATATATATATATATATATATATAGCAGAGTAACAAAATAGCATGGATAGTGGTGACTGGATTACGAGAACGACCTTCTATTTTTTATGGTCGTAAAGATTTGATAAGGCTTCTCATACGCCTAACCAAATTGAACTAAGATTCGTGGTTGAAAGTGCATACCAAACCCCTAAGAGGTGGTCTCCATTTTAATTGACCAAAAATTGAAGATATTACTTTAGGGTAGAGTGAAACAGAAGGCAGAGCTTAAAGGTACAAGTGGGAGAGAAACATGTAACAACACGAAATGGACAAATTACAGTCTAGCAGAGTGCACAACCAAAGCAAGAGACAGGAATGGTGGAGATCCGTTTCTGAGATCATTCGTTGCGGAGACTCTTGATTATGCTGATGGTGCCTATAGTTTTGTAGTAAGTAAAGTAACCCATAGCATTTATTAATGCCGCAGGTCTGTGAGATGTTAGAGATCTCACATTTCAGTGGCTCTACAAATGAGGGCGGAGTATAGGTCTATGCGAAGCCAGTGCGCTAACCACTGCGCTACAAACGACTTCCTGTAGTATTGTAATCATCGTCAATCCCATAACACTTATTATGGTTCATCGTAGTAGTGGGTGACCTCTAGAAACATCAACATAAAAAGTCCCGCCATTTCTCTCTCGCATTACTATTAGCAGTTTCTTGTTGACGTGAGGAAACCAGATATAATAAAACCTCAATGTCGGGGAAAAAAATGATACTAGAAATTGGGGGGCGGGGCGTTGGATGATCGGAAATATGTGCAAGTGTTACCAATATTAGTAAATAAAACATACTAACAATGAGACACATAAACTGACGATGTTTTGACCAAAAGCCTTCATCAGGACGGAAGACAACAAACGAAATACAAAATAGGCATTTATTTAACATAAGAAGCACATATGATGATGATAGGAGCATGATAAGAAACATGTCATGAGGAATAGAAAGATCAAAGCTGCAATGGTTCAGCAAAGTAAAAGAAGACAAACATAGCATGACGAGAAGAAATGGTGGACAAGTAGTGATGATGATATTGGCAATACAATGTGACAGAAATTAAATAATAAAACGAGTTACTTATCTCAGTGTAGTCCAGGACGTAAAATATACCGGCACACACTATGCTTTGCCAGGGTTTGTCCAATGTCACGTGATAGAGACGAAAAGATCGAACGTGGATAAAGGAAAAATACCAAAGTTGGAACATAAAACCCGCCCCTGAGACGGATGTGTCGGGCCATTGGCGCAAATAAAACGGCGATACAAACACATTTTCATTCTCTGGACCACATCCTGCTTGAAATCTAGAATAGATCATTGTCCTGCTATAAGAGAGACCAAGCATGAGTTTGATAATGAACGCTGAAGAAGAAGAAGGAGCATAAAAGACTACCGCCTCTGGAAGGAAATACAGCAAATAATAATTATTAGACATCAGGCAGGCCCGTAGATGAGAAAAAGGGACAAGAAGTTGGTAGACAAGAACCACAAGCGTCAAAGTGATCCAGCGTGTAGGATCAGATAGAGACGGATTAGTGGAGACATTCCGACAAGCGCAGATATCGCGATCAAACAAGCCAACCATGACGCGACTAAGGTACATAAAGAAACGGGGAGGTAAGTGAATGGATATAGAAAGTATAATAAAAACAGTGTGGAAGAAAAGTTCGTGGAAAGATATAGTCAGAAACCATAGTAGCGAACTGGTGAGGACCCACGAAATATAACAGAGACATGCTACATGAGGTGGAAATAAGAAGGGAAGATAGGTTCAGATTAACACTACGAACTGGTGGGGACCGTCCCTGGCATGCGCGTCATAAAAAGATATCACTGTATAGATGGCAGAGAGGTAGCATGTACTAGAAAGGTTATGGATAAGTAATGGAAGGTAGAACATGAGAAGACAGTTCCGAAGAAGGGAAAACCTGTGGTGGTCGAAGAGCATCGCGAAAGAATATTTGACCATAACGGAGGGAAGAAATCCTGAGACTGCAACCAAGACATGTGTACATTATGACATTTTAGTGTATTTTATGGCACGTGGGTTAGTGTCGAACAGAAATTGTTAACTAGTCAATGTCTTGGTATCCATATATTATGGTCAGTGTAGGTCAGGGTGGCCGAAGTTCCAATGAGGCATAAAGCAAGATGGACCAAAGACACAAAATAATGTATCTTTTTAGGCCGTGTGTTGGGAAATATGACCCGTCTCATTAATGATGTAACTGGGACTAGCCTGCAACACGTTGCATACCGTTGGTAGGCATTGCTCACAATGTACACTGGCTCAACTATAAGGAATAATGATCAGCTCACAGAACCCCAGACCCCCGCAAAATCCTTTTTTGTAGACCATGTACTGAAGGGAGGAAAATGTCAACTGAACCGAGGCCGTGGGCATGCTGAAGAAAGTTGGAATAGTCCTGGTAGAGGCGACGGAAGCGCAAACGTTGGGGGAAGGGATGTGTGTCGCTGCATGAACGAGGGTAAGAAGACGGATAGAGAAGGAAGCTGAGAGTTGATGGGTTTGTACTAGACAGAGGTGAGGAGAGACGTTGGTTCAATGGAAAAAGAGATGTCCAGGAAATGACATAAACGAATATAATATAGGAATGGAAGTTTTTGACAAATGAGATTAAGACAGAAAGGTCATCGAAAGCCATGTCTGTGACACCAAAACAGTCGTCAATGTAGTGGTGGTACAAGTAGGGAATTAGACGCTGGAAACTGGAGAAGATCAGGTGTTCATGATAACCCACGAAGAGACAATTATAGGTGGCACCCATAGCTACACCGCTGATCTGGTCGAAGAATGAACCATCGAACTCAAAGGAGTTCATAGTAAGAATAAGTTAAGTCAGGCGGACCAGGATAGAGGTAGCAATGAAATAGTGAGGGTGCCGGTCAAGAAAGAACTTAGTGGCGGTGAAACCATCTTTGTGTGAAATAGAAGTATAAAGAGAGACAATATTAAAGAGGAAGAGATGATAGGTATGTTAAGAAAGAAGCTCAACCAAGGCGAAGTTGGTGTCCTTGAGGTAATACGGGAGAGAGACAAAAATAGATTGAAAAACATAATCAAGGAACTCCAAGATAAGCTCGATAGGACACGAGCGATCGGAAACAATAGGTCTGCCAGGGTTAAGGTCCTTGTGGATTTTAGACAGAAGGTATAGTTTCCAGTGTCAACAGATAAGGAGGGAGACAGCAGAAGAAGGGAGAAGGTTATCCCGAATGAGTCAATTGACAATGCAGCGTACAGTAATTATGTCCTTTCACCAAGATGTTAACAGCTGTCGTGTTGTCATCTCTTGTTTGTCATTATTTTGGTTTTTACAATTTTATTCCCACACCATATGTTCTGCAATTGTTTTTCGAGTTTAGAAGGTGAGTTCTTGAAGTTATTTCTCATTGCCAGCCATAAGATCAATGTTATCTGCAAACCGCACATGGGAGGCTACCGAGTGAATTTGTTTGATGGCTCTGTAGTGTCACTTGCAAGATGTGCTCCAGGAATTTATTGAATAGCAATTGTGATAATATACATCTTTATCGAACTACTGCATTTGTTTGGGGAAAAAAAAGACTTAATATCACAAACGTCGTAGATATTATTACCTTAAGGATGGGGTTCTATCTTTTAAAAAAGATATATAATTTTTCAGTTTTAGTGTGTACATTCTGGCTGACGGGGAAAATTGAAACTTTGTGAAAAACTGCTTTTTTATAAGGGTGTTTTTTTTTAAAATCACCCTTTTGGTTAAATTCCTAGTGCAGTATTTTAGATTTACTACTTGAGAGAGGGTGGGGTTTTTAACATCCCAAACATTCCCCTTATCTACTGGCCTGAATATCACAATTAATTAACCAGCACTAGTTGCTACTTTGTATAGTGCTTCAACAAATTTATTTTTGTGTGATATACACCGTTATCCCTTTTTCAGAGTCAGGGGTAGAAGAGTTCTCTGGTGATGAGTTTTTGTGTGCTTCATATAAGCCAATGTTTGTTTTCGTTGATTCTTTATTTCTGTAATTCATTGTTTACCTTGACTGCCCCTGGCTTGTATCCAATCGTCTCTATAGCAATGGTTTTTTTTAGGGGCACAATCTGGTGGTAATATGGAAGCATGTGAAAATCTGATGTAATCCAGGATTGATATTGTGTGTTAGTCTTCTGATGTTTTCATTTCTGATTCTGTCTCCTATTGTTACTCCGAGAATTCTACATACACAAGTCATTTCTGTTGTATCAAGTTTTATCTTGAATTTTGTTAGTGTCCACGTTTGACATTGTTAGCATAGTAATGATATGATGATCATTTTATATACTGCAATTTTGGTGTTCATGTTCGCATGCTTGTTTTTAAAAATAGAAGACATCTGCCCTAAGATTTGGTATGCTATGTTGCATCTATGTTAGATGTCTTTGGTGTTTTTTCCCATTTGATGATACGATGTTTCCAAGATAAGTGAATTATTTCACCTGTCAGTTTTTAGTATATCCATGAAAATAGTAGGACCAACTATTACATTCTGTTATTGTGACTGACATTTTCTGTGTTTATCTTCATGTTAAAGACATGCTGTATGGAGTCTATTTATATTTCGTTGTAGTAGATCTTCTGATGTTGATAGCATATTATTACTTGATCTTATGCGAAAAGAAGATCGCTCAGGAGGTTGTTTAGGTTGTCTGCTTCATTAGTGTTGACAATTTTACATATCCTATAAAATCGATATATGCAACGAATAGCAAGGGAGGTAGAACATATTCTCGTCACACTCTAGAGCTTATGGGTAATTTGGGAACTATGATCGCAGTCCAACCCACGTTTTCGTTCTTGTTTCCCATTAGTGTGTACTTACGTCGTTTATGGTTAATTGATCTAAATATTAAAGTGTTGCCTACGAGTAGCATGACCATAGAGATTATGGCGGTGACCAGGGCATTTGAGTGGGTATGCACACAGAAGGTAGCGCAGATCTGCATCTTTAGTGACTCTATGAGTATGATTACAAGTGGGTCTGATTACAAGGAAGGTACAAGTGGGTCTCGTTCGCGAACAGTGGATTGAGAAAGGCGAGGCTAAAAATGGTTACATTTGTTTTAGTGCGGGGCATGTTGGTATTCGAGGAAATGAAAGAGCAGATCAACTGGCATCATGTGCGATTGTGACACAGTGCAATGGATCGAAGATTAGGATTAAAGATTAGGGTTTGAAATACGATGTTGCTAGAAGTGAACATTTTCGAGGGTGCAGAAGAATGATGATCAGCCAGCATAGGACATCATTGAGTAAACCATTTACAGTTGTCATCCCATGCCTGAACTGTCCAAAGACATCCCAATAGGGCCAGTGACCCAAAGTCATGCTGAAGTCGGATGTGTCAGGTTGAAAGGCGCAGATATCGCAGCAATGCTGTAAACTATGACACAACGCATTCTGTTCTCCGAACTACATCCTGCTGATCTGCAGTGGTTTGAGAACGAATGCAGAAGAAGAAGTACATGAAGAGTTATCTTGATCTCTGATGGCAGGTTGCTGCCATGGGATTTAACATTTACATTTACAATTTAACATATTAAGAAAAGAATACACTCCCATACCCCACTTTTCAAGTTGTCTGATGTATACAAACAAAACATGCAACTCATTCACAACAAAAATGTATCATACTGTGAAATCATGCAAGTTTAATTACAAAATGGAAATGGTTCATCCATAGTACCCAGAACTGTAAATTATTATTTGTACATAAGATTTTACAGGAACAGTATTTCATAAATTCTTCAATTCAAAGAACTCATATTTTATTCTTCAAAGAACTCACATTTTCAACAGAGAGCATTCACAACACACAGGTCAAATATAAACAATGTTAAAGGGACAACAACATTATGTATGATTCATAAAAGCAATTGAAGGCATACACAGAGAACAGATGTGGAGAAACACAACCAGTCACACAAATACTCTCAGCATTACCAGCTTCAAGCAAACCCTACAGACATAAACTACTATAACACTGTCCTATAGTCAGTTTCTTGCAAGAGAGCAACTGGCACTTGCTGGAGTTATGGACATCTCACCTCCTTGTAGACCTTCACGTGGTGGACTCTAGATAAGATATGCATTGCAAAGTTTTAGAACAGATAATGAAACCATATTATAACATTCTAGATAAATGGGGCACATGTATAAAGGTTATCATACAATAGCACAGCATGAGAAAGGTCTTACCAGTGGCCTACTACCATGCAACAGTATACATCTAGTAGATGATATGGTTATATAGTGATTTTCTTCCAGTGAAAATCCCTCCTACTCTTCATCAGCTTTCATTCTCAAATTTCCACTGGATCTCTCTTGTAGTAGGACAATACTAGATTTCCAGCAGGATTTAGTCCAAAGAATGGAAATGTTGCCGTTAATTTGCGCCAATGGCCCGACAAATCAGTTTTTGGAAGAGAAAATACCTCCAATATTCATTTTTAAAGTAATAAATATTTCATGTTAATGTCCTATTGTTATCACTCATGGGTTAAATTCTTGTCTCAAATTCTTACTTTTGTCTTCTAACATATAATTTTAATGGATGACAAAGAGAAGTAGGTCAGCGAATATTGCACATTTGTCTGTGACAGACTCATGGGTGGCGGGGAATGCCAGATGTGTACACCACTGTAGATGGGTCAACAAAACTGACTAAAGCGTGATAAACTAGTTGTCCTAGAAGTATATGTTGCACTTCTTGCATGACGTAATGTTCCAGAGACATTGCTGCACTGGAATGCCTCGGTTCGAGGACCAAACATATGTCTATAAACCCCCTTAACACATCCATATCTTTGAGACAAACCTTATACAAGCTCAGATATCACCTCAGTTACTCAACTGAGAAAGGCCTCTACTTCTGTGGATATGAGAGAGGCTATGGGCTGTCAATAGCTAACTAAAGTGGAGTCCACTTTGGTCATCATCAACATCAAGTTCCGTCTGCGGAATGAAGGTTGGCTTGTTTTGGTGGTGCATTCTGCTAGTCCCTTTCCATCATGTGATGTTACTCTCCCATGTGATTGTTTCTCTGCCTACCTCTTGCTCGCTTCCCTTTGACTTTACCCTCAAGTAAGGTCTTCAACAAGGTATCATGTGTCCAAAATATTTTATTTCTCTTAGTAGTTCTTTCTTCATATTAAGTGTTTTTAGCCCCTATTTGTTTGTTTTCTCTTTCCATGATGTTCTCCCTATTCTCCTATATACCCACACCTCAACGGCATCAATTCTGTCTTCTAATTGTTTATTTAGTGTCCATATTTATGAGTCATACATTAATGTAGAATAGGTTTCACATCTGCCATCATTTGTGACTGTGTTCAAGATATTGATACTGTTTTACTTGTAGTTTCTCTCCATGTATGTTTATGTTTAAATCTTGTTCTTCTGTGTCTTTGCTGATTATCATGGTTTTTGGATATTTATATCCAGTACATATTCATTAATTGATTTATTGACTTGATCTATTAGTCTTTGTAGTTCATGTTCACTTTCTGCTAAAAGAACATTGTCATCTGCATATCTAAGATTGTTTATTATTTTCCAATTGATCTTGAGTCCTGGCATTTCTTCTTTTTTTTTGTAAAGATATTCTCTGTGTAGATATTAAATAGGGTTGGTGATAAAATGCATCCTTGTCTTACTCCTCTTCTTATTTCTATGTATGGTGAGTAGCTGTTTTCACACCTTATTGATGCAGTTTGTTTCCAATATATATTTCTAATCAGTCTGATGTCTTTTCAATCTATGCCTATTTCTTGAAGACATTTGAGTAATTTTTCATGATGGACTATGTCAAAGACCTTGCTGTAGTCTATGAAGCAAATATAAATACTTTTTTGGACCTATATATTTATCAATCACTAGTCAGATACTCAGTATAGCTTCTCTGGTTCCTTTGTTTCTCCTAAAACCAAATTGTTCTTCATGGACCTCCGTGTCTATCTTGTACTTAATTATTTCATGTATTATCTTGAGGAGAATTTTAGTTAGATGACTCATTAGACTTATTGTTCTATATTCTGTACAGTCCACAGCCCTGGGCTTCTTAGGTAGTGGTATGAATATTGATGTTAGGTATGTGGCCTGTTTCATATATGTCATTGCAAAGTTCTGTGATACTATCCACTAAAGTCAAACTTTGCTAAAGTTGAACTGATCATGTGTCCCTGCCACTATGTATTAAAATTCCTGTTAAGTCGAATTCACATAACTGAAATATTTGGATAAGTATAACCTAAAATTGAATACTGATTACATAAAAGTCGATGTTTAAGTCAAACTGTCACAAAAGAAAAAGTTTTTAGTCAGCCTGGAACACAACGTGAAATCTCCCATCTATGATTATGATATTTCCCTACATATCCTCACTTTTACAAGACCTTCGGGCAGACATTATAGCACATAATCATGCATATTCTCCCATACTTTTCATTGGCAATCTATGTATAGCGTGTGACGTTAGTCAGTGAAAATCACGGTAGATGTGGGAGATGGCCTGAGATCGTGATGTAGTTGTACGCTTGATATTATTTGTTGTGATAGCAACAATGGCGGCTGGCAGTCAACATACAGTTTCATACAGTTTTACTAGCAGTATTACTTTTTATTGAAACATTTTGCTTACTGGTTACACATTTGATTCTTTTAACACAAATATGGTGAGCATTATTCACTTGTAGTTCTATGGTTGACTGAGACTACACACAAATACAAATATTAATATATGCGCAGTGGTCTAATGCTATGCAATGATGCTTGTCAACCCACACAAAAATTATGATGGGATACTTTTTTTTAAACCAGCCCTTGTATGGTATGGAGCATGGCAATGAAGGCAGTACAGGACATAAGAGCATGGAAAGTTCTCTCCAAAGCCTCACATGGCACATAGCCTAACAAGATTAACTAACAGTTACTTTAGCATTTTCTTGTCTTATTATACAATTTTTTGCACCACAGACTACCATCAATAGTTGTTTGCTTTGACTTGAGAAAAGTATACTGTATTCACATATACATAAGACACACATATGGTTATCAGAAAATGGTTGTAATCTATCTGTCTTCATGTTGCGTCAGAAGTGAATATAGTGCATATTCAAAATGCTCTCCTTTTTGAGTGATGTAATGTGTGTGTGTGTGTAGTTCTTGCATGTTTTTTTACTCACATATACCATTTTTTTAAATGGTTATTCTATGAAGAGTATATCTTGATATTTTTCTATAAAGTACCCATTTTATGGTTGCAATCTATTTTAATTCATTCCAATTAGATGTCCAATATAAGTCCACAAAATATTTCTTATTTTTGTAGGAACAATATTTTTTTTCTTGAATTCTTCCTAGCGAAAATGTATGGGTTTTCTAAGACATTTATTTCCACATGAAGTTAATTTGTTTCTCCAGTGACTTTGTATTTTTCAGTTTTCACAACCATATGTTAACATATATTACATTGGAGTTAAATGTATGTATGATAAAAAATTGTTATCAAATCCACAATTGTAACAACATTACACATTTTAGGAGGCTTTCAGAAATTTGACACATAAGAAAAACTTTACCTTCACATGTATCTGACACTTTAATACAGCTGATCTCAGAATTAGAGCCTGAAAACAGATATATGCAAACATTCAACGGTGAAACACCACTCATAATTATAGTGAATATGTAAATGTGCTACAAAAACCTACCATTACTGATAAAAACTTAATTTAAAAAAAAATTATACATATGCATATGGAGGTAGGACATAAGGTTGGCTAACCAATCCTGTAGCAAATCAAAGCAAGAAATTGATGTGCAGAATTGAGGAGAAATACTGCAACTTTTCAGTAAATAAGCAACACAATATATGCTTTTCACAGTAATGAAACAGATCAATATAGTGATCAGTAACAGAACAGATGGTGGTCTTTTCAATTTACATTGTCTAAAATCAAACACGAAAACTAAATCTAGCACTATTAAGGAATTACTTTATGCTGACGACTGTGCACTCACTGTATGCTGACTCTGTTGTAAACATGCAGAGCACCATAGACAGCTTCTCACAGGCCTACAACAACTTTGGTCTCACTATTAGCACACAAAAAAACACCAGAAGTCATGCACCAAGCAACATCAAATAGCTAACGTACTGCTACTTCCATCATGAAAAACTGCAGGTAGTAGACAATTTTGAACCTACTTGGAACTCTCTCGGGATGTCATCATCGATGTGGAAATTAACAATTTCTGAAAATGACTGGCAAAAGATAGTGCTATATTTGGTAGATTATGCAACAATGTATGTGACTGAAGAGGTATAAGAACAACCACCAAACTATATTATATCATGCGGCTGTTATACCAACCCTACTATACGCTTGTGAAACGTGGACAGTGTATGCTAGACATGCAAGAAAATTAAATCATTTACATCTTACTGCCTACGTAAATTACTAAACATCCATTGGTCGGACAAAGTATCAGACTACAAGGTCTTGGAAAAATCAACCTCAATAAGCATCTACACCTTACTTATGAAGGTGCAAGCACGCTGGGCAGTTCATCTTGTGAGGACTCGCATCTACCAAAACAAATATATTATGGAGCACTCATGGCAGAAATTCGAAAAGCTGGTGGACAGAAAAAGTGCTTCAAAGACACGCTCAAGTCATCACTGAAACATCTTAAAATTGATGTAGGCTCTTGGGAGAGCCTCGCTCAGGATAGAACAGCATGGCGTTACAGCCTTAGAACGGGAGCACTATTAGTGGAAGAGACCAGACAAGATACTGCAAGACAGAAGGGGACACGTAGAAAAGTAAAAACATCGTCCCATAGACACCCTCTACAGTTGTCAATTCTGTAGAAGAGCATTATGTGAGCGCATTGGACTTGTTAGTCATTTAAAAACACACTATTAACTTTATTATTATTTTTATTACTAATTGTTATTATTATGGTTGAGTTTTTGGTCATCGTCGATTACGACGGACGAACATCATATGCTTAAATCTTGCAAAGTGTATTTATATAGTTATAATGGAATAAAAACGGAAGATGAAGACAAACAGCAATTGGCATTAACAAATGTTATAGTTAACATAAACAGTGGTAACTTTTTTCTGGATGTTTTATAAGGTACTGATCTGTCACTAATCAGTCTTCATACAAAACACACATGTGTGATCTAGGAGCAATTACACATGTGTAGAGGTGTCATATTCAAATTTCTTTCAACACAAAATCACTCTTCATATAAACATAGCTGAAGTGATAACACACGTGGAATGATGTCACGTTGAAATTTTATTCAATAGAAGAACTATTATTATGTTGGATGTTAGTACATAAAATATTATGTCAATGGCAAACATTTTGCTATATCTTCCAGTACTGTATTCAAAATGTATGATTTTGTACATTTAACACATTGCAGACACATGAATTATAACAGACAATACTTATAAGATTGTAATATATGTCTGTGTGTACTGCATTGTCAACAGATGAGGTCCTTTGCAGAACAGCAACATTTTTTGATTTATTGCACATGTGCTCCAGTCACAGGATCCATGGAGTGCACTGTATGATTTAGTTTCGTCTTATGTAGTCAAGTGTTCCTTTGCATCGTATGCTTGCGATTTGACATCTGATATCACAGTAATTCCTGGATTAATTATTTATTCTATACAATGTTATGTTATGTTCCTCCAGGGTCATAGGCGATGCGTAGGGCAGAATCCATAGCTTTCCATTTCTTTCTGGATAAATGACGATCACTAACAATGACGATCACCCTTTACAACAACACAAAAATGAAGGTGCATCACATGAGAATGGTCTTGGATGGCAGAAGCAGAAGATATCCAACTCAGAGTCTGCTAGTTGGAAAAAGTAGGAAGAATCTGAATTGGTAGATATGAATCTGACAATAAGAATATCCTTGTCAAATGTGATATAGCTAGGAAAAGTGTCGAGATTGGATTGCAAATAAAAGAGGGAATTAAACAAGAACTCATACAGCAGTACTAAAAGCTACATGGTATAATCATTTACACAGATGGCTACAAAATGTTCAAGTAAATAACAGGTGACAGGGTTTTATCGTCTGCTGAAATGCAAGAAAGTGGTGGAGATATCTGCTGCCTATTTCACCACAACAGTTGCATGGGAATGGAAATAGAGACACCAATAGCTGCTCACATTTGGCTGATGATGCATTATCTATGACTCCCAGAGTATGCTGCGTTAAGACAGAAAACTGCATGATAAGAAAGGAGTTATTCCCTCTTCTCAACATCGCATCACATGGATCTACTGTTCATAACATGCAGGAGTTAGAGGCAATGAAAAGCTGACTCATTAGCAAGTAAAGCTATCATCATCAAGTGCTGTCTCCACAACGAAGGTTGCCTGCAACAGACTTCGAACATCCGCTGTCTCTTTATTTGGTGGTACACTCTGCTAGACTGTAACATGTCCATCTTGTGATGTTACTCTCCCACTTGTATCTCTCTCTACCTCTTGCTATTGCCCAACAACTGACCAGGACACTGCGCTCATGTAATCTTAATGGCTGACAATTTCAATCAGAGCACTTATGGGAATTCCCCCTGTGCAATGATGAAGGTTTTTAATCTAGTTCCTACTTCACTGTTATTGGAAAAGGTAAAACTAGGTATATTTGTTTGTGAGTCCTCAGTTGGTTGAGGAGTGCAATCTAGGCTATGAAAAACCCATTGCAGTGTGAGGATGTAGTAGATCTTTCTTTTAAAAACTTTTTTTATCTGCTCAAAAACAGGCTGCGCGGTCAAGAATTGTGGCTTCCCAAGAGTCAGGGTCAATCCTCCAATGTTTGAGAGATGTTTTCAAATAGTCCATAAAATGTTTCCTCTGTCCGCCCCCTGAATGTTTATCTACACAAAGCTCACCATGGAACAATCTCTTTGGAAGTCACTTGTCTAGCATGCAGATGATGTGATTGGCCAATTAATACATGTTGTGATTTTGCAAATTTTCCTAATCTTTGTATATTTTGACTTTGGTCATCTGCAAATAGTAATTCGTTGATTTCATTGTTAAATTCTTCATTAGGTTTATTTGCAACATTTTTCTCTTTGTTGATGTGAGATACTTTTATTATTCTGTCCATGTATATGTTGAAAAGTAGAGGTGAAAGCATGCAGCCTTGTCTTACTCCAGATCTTGTTTTGAAAGGTAGTTCATTCCATCTGTTGTTCTTACTGATCTTTGGCATTTTTTATATTTCACTTTTATATTATCTAACAGCTGTTCTCTGATGTTATTAATTTCAAGGGTTTCCCATAGAATGTTTCTATTTACTCTGCCAAATGCCTTTTCCTGGTCTACAAATACTATGTTTAAATCTTGATTGTGTTCGATTCCTTTTTAACTCAGTTGCCTCAGTGTGAATAGTGCGTATTTACAGCTTGCCCCTCTTTTGAAGCCAAATTGAGAGGGACAGCTGTGTATCGCATTCACTGTTCTATTATTTTTGCATAGATTTTACGAGTATGACTTAATATGGAGATGACTCTATATGATACACACTCTCTTACTACCTTTGTTTTTCCATGGTACAATGATTGGTTTTAGCTAGTCATTTAGTACTTTTCTTTCTGACCAGGCTATTGTGAATAATCTGGCTAACCACTGGGCACCTGTGTTTCTACATGTTTTTAGGCAAAGTGTTAAGTCTATATTTATCTGTGACTACCCACACACTAAAGTGATGTAGTCTGATCACATCAGGAGCCGTAACTGATTCAGATATGATTTTGTACTCATTTCCTAAGACAGTTCATACAGGAAGCTGATTGTGGTCTGGAAAAAAACTCCCCTCAGGAATCAAACCACCAGCCCAGGAATCAATTCCTTGATTTGGCTAATCCAGTTTTCAGATTAACTTTTATAGTACATTGTATTCATGTCCAGTGACTTAGATCATGTTTGCAAAATAGAATGTTAATGCTGTTATAACAATCTGTTGTAAAAGACACAAGCACAGTGTATTACAGCGAGTGGATTCATCTTGTTCCCAGTGGAACATATAGCTCTATACCTAATTCTATTCTGAACTATTCTTCAGCTCTAAGAGACTTAAAACTCCCAGACATGTTTTACCAGGTATTCTTTGGCCTCTCACTTTCTTTTTCCCTTTTGAATTCTGAAGGAGTATTCAATCTACTAATAAGTATCTATCTATCAATACACATTTTAATTCCCTGCCCACTATAGGTTCTCAAAAAACTTTCCAACTCTTTTCATGGTTCTATCCAGCATTTGTGTACCTGTATTTAATTCATTTCTCCAGGTATCTCTTGATCTTCCTCTTTTCTCTTTTCCTGTGGGTTCTAGAACAATGCCTGTCTTACAATGCATTCCATTGGTCTTCTTAATGTTGCTGTTCATCCATCACAAATGATAATGACCATTTGTTACATTCACTTTTGAAATTATGTTAGTTACATTAACGAGAAGTATGTGCACACTCCATGCTTTCCTTTCGAGTGAAATTTTGTGGATGTGAAAAAAACTTGCACTGGGGATATTGGTTTACATGAGGAAGAGTTGTGCAAAGCGTCAGCCTCATTTTCTGTCATTTGAAAACAGTGGCAAGACAAATCAAGATGACTGGAAATGAAGTTTGATGCAGCGGAGGACTATAGTTTTCTATGTGTTTCACCATGCTCTAGGACCATCCACACAGCTTGGAGGAATTCGCCTTCACACCAGGTAGGCTGATAAATTATTATGCCTCATACATGTAAATTCGCTACAAACTAGACTTTATGTGTAATGGTTTACAAGACCATCGTGCTTGGAGGCAGTCTCAGCAATAACATCACCAACTTTATGATGTCATGCCATCCACTGGCGTTCACATGCTACATAGAGTTACATAATGAGCGGTTCAGTGTTGATATTGAAGTAAATTAGGTCAACACATAAACTACACACTATCAAATAGAATCGCTCTTTATAATAGAAAAAATACATACAGCTTCATCTTATCTGCTCATGAAAACACTCTTGATATTATCCATAGTTGGTTGGTTGGTTGCTGATCCAGCGGTCCATGGGCTCATGCCCTTTGACCCAATGCCATTAAATGGATTTTAAATGGATTTTTGGCCCGCCCCGGGCCAGATAATAACTATCACAACTTCAGGTAGGTTTCAACCTATGCACTGCTCTGAGCCACTGCAGCCAAGATATGGTTCACTGTGCCCATTACCCGCCACCAATTGATTACTGGTTATGCCAAACTTCTCTATTGCTTCAGGCAAATGTTCAAGTCAAAAGGATTGTCACGTCCTGAGTCTCTATGATGGGCCTCATCCATAGGAAAAAACAGTGCTGTCAGTTTCCTCCTCCCCAGTGCCGCACAGTACATCTCTGGCTTCTTTCCAACCACAGAGGGTGCATACATATATTCAAGTAAACATTAAATACATTGCAACAACAAAATAAAAGCATGAGAAGCATAATTGTAAAGATGACGTGCTGTGAAGCTTCTATAAGAAGATAACCTCAATATAACGGCATGTCATCTACTAAAGTTTTCTGTAGCATGGGTGGTTTGTCTAGTGGGCCATTGGTGAGACCCACAGACGCAACTGCATGTGTGATATTATCCATAGACTATGATAATAACACAAAACTTTGAAAACTCAGTAGTCTACATGGAACATGAAATGCATGATCTATCAATCAGCACAGTTTCCGTAGCAATTTCTCTAACAAAGTTTGATTAGCTCTTTCCACAAGTTCCTTATACTATTTCAACCATATCCTATGCAGACATCCATTGATGTAGGTTTGTAATTTTCTAATTAATCCTTTTGTAGTTATCCATGTTTCAGAGCCATACAACAGCACTGACTTAAGATTAGAGTTAAATATTCTTAGTTTTATTGTATTTCATGTAATTTCTTCTTATTTCCATACTTTTTCCCCATTTACTGAGACCAAAAAACATTTTGGTCCAAATAGAGTGTCATGAAGTCAGTTATGTTTGCCAATTACCAAAATGAAATACAACTCTGTCATACAAAGGGAACATGGACCTGTTAGTGTACCTTTGTTCGTCTCTGATATTCCTTTCCCATCAATGTTGCTTTCTCAAATGTCATGCTCCTTTGGTCAACATCCTTAGCATACAAGATCTGTATAGAAAGGAGATTAATGATTAATTTAATTATGTGTGTAAGTTTTGAAAGGTATCAACAGAAACATGATTTCAGTTTACTAGGTGCAGAGGATTGAATTCATTGTGCTAGGGTTTTCCATGAAAACTCACTATCTCTAGATATAGCTGCAAGTTGCCTGTCAAAATTATTACCTAGAGTGTGTATTATTGCTCAGAGTATATAATTCCATAGTGATGTTATCCAGGAAGCTAAAACAAAAATTCACCTGTAAACAAGATGCCATGATCTGATTTTAATCCCAGCATCCTTGTGAACACAAGACAACTAGAATCTAGCCATATTTATGCCATCTCCATTTTTCCATGCTCTTAACTTATTCTTTTATTCTTAACAGTAAATAATGAAACAGCACCACATTTATTCTATGTTGATAGAAATTGAATAAACTTTGGCTAGCTAAATTCTCTCTTTGGTTACTGCATAAATGTAGATTGTAGGGAATTCTCAAGTGACCTGCACATGTGCTTCATAGATTCCTCAAAAGCATTAGACTGCGCCCAACACCAAAAACTATTGGAGATAATGAACAACATGGGTTTCCCAAGACATCTGGTTCATCTAATAGAAAAGCTTTAGCAAGATCAAAAGGCTGCAGTGAAGTTAGAGGGTGATCTCTCTGGTTTGAGGTACAATGTAAGGCAAGGATGCACAGACTCTGCCCATACCTGTTCAACATCTACGAAGAAAATATAATGAGGAATGTGAAATAAGACATACACAATGGTGACTACTACGCTTTAAACATCGGTGGTTTTGAAATCCCTGAACTACACTACGCAGACAACACTACATCTTTCAAATGATATAAAGTAATTGGAACAATTAATAAAAAACACAAAGAAATACAGTGAATCACAAAAAATATATTTAAACACACAAAAAACAAAAATCATGTCAACAAATATAACTACACAACAACCAAAAATCAGAATAGACAATACGTAGATAGAGTGTGTGAATAAATTCAACTACTTAGAAGCAAACATCAACAGTGAGTGGAGACTGCATGGAAGAGATAAAGAAGAGATTGGCAATGGCATATTGTAAAATAATATGTTTGAAAAACATATGGAAAAACAACAAAATAAAAATGAAACTGCTAATGCTAAGAACTTTTATTTTTCCAGTTGCAACATAGCTGTGAAACATGGACCCTAAAAATATCAATGCCTTTGAGATGACATGCTAGAGAAAGATACTTAGAATATCATGTAAGGAAAAAAAGAGAAACTCAGATATTATAAACACATTGAAGATGCCAGAGTGTTGTTTGCTAAACACAATAGCAAAAAGAAAACTACACATTTTTGGTCATATAAAGAGACACAACTGTTTAGAAAGATAAATAATGGAGGGTAGAGAAGAAAAGGCAAACCAAGAAGACGATGGACTGATGACATTGAAGATAACATGAATACGTCATTGGAAAATGTAAACCGCATGGCCCAGACAGAGAAGAGCTCAGGGAGTTCATTAGGAAAACAACATTCTGGAAAGAATACATCACATAACACATAATGTAGATTAGTTTGGCCCAGCAATGTGTATTACAGGCTGGACAACTGATAATGATACATAATTTTCATTGTTTTCTACAGCAATTTCCAGGGCCGCTATTCCTAATGTATAAATATTTCTAGATTGCAAGTCATAGACTCAGTAGACATACATAGATATATCGAATATATTATTATTTGTTTAAAAAACTATTTACTGTCGTTTTTAACTATTGCTATAACTATTTTTTGAACCATGTGGATTTCCTTTTGTGATTTAAGTCAAATAAGAGAAAATATGTTGGGTATAAATATATATAAAACGATTCCCCCAAAAGTCAGGTGATCATAGAAAAGCTTAGCAGAGGAAGACATATTTAAAAGAGTTGCCAGATGAAAGCAGGAACTGTACTCTTCTTCTTCAGCGTTCATTCTCAAACTTCCACTGGATCTCTCTTGTAGCAGGACAAAGGTCCTACTAGATTTCCAGCAGGATGTAGTCCAGAAAATGGAAATGCATTGTGTCACTGTTTTATTTGCTACAATGGCCTGACACATCTGTATTCGACGGTGGAACAGTACTCAAATGTTCACAAAACATTTTTTGGAAACAAAAATGAGCCTGGACACTTATTATACATTTCTGCTGTGCTAATCAACTGATTTCATTCTTACCTTATTATGTGAATCAATACGAGCTTTGATCTGTCCATCTAGTATTAACTGCATGAGCTCATCCTCCAGAGCACTAATAGTTGTATTGAAAGCTTCTGCCATTTTTCTCATATCAGCAGACAAGTATGGGCTGAAATACTGTAGTTATAAAAAGCTTTCAGTGGATGTAGCATGTCATCAGTTGAATAATCACATTTTACTCACTGCCTCTAATAAACTCACCAAAGTAAAGACAATACGGAGACAAAAGCTGATCAACATCCCTAGTAAGTCTTGCAAGCTGATGTCAGTCTGAAAGGTGTAATCATTGCAGCTCCACCGTAAACTGTAACATCTTGATTAGGACATCGGACACGGACTATAGGATTCATAGTCTGTGTCCGGAAGGTCTCACTTTTGACCGCCTATAAAACCAACCATTATGAAACAGTAAGGTCTAATTTTATTTTTTGGGAAGGG
The DNA here is from genome assembly GCA_034231615.1 of Meghimatium bilineatum. Lineage (NCBI taxonomy): Eukaryota > Metazoa > Mollusca > Gastropoda > Stylommatophora > Philomycidae > Meghimatium > Meghimatium bilineatum. Next base: position 43,771,415 of record CM067320.1, on the reverse strand, counting down.
AGGATGGGGGTATTTAGTTAGCTGTTTGGGTGGGGGAGGGGGGTAATAGGTTGGTTTGAGGTTTTGGGGGAGGATGTTTAGTTGTTGGGAAGGGAGAGGTGTTAGGATTGGTGTTAGATTTGACATTTTTTCACTAGCGGAATCTTGGTGAACTGAACACACATGCCGATCTTTACATGCTTGCGGTGGCAGTGTTGACTTCTACTGCATTTCCACTGGATGCGAACATCATTATAGTAATATAGGGACATTGAGTGACCATGACCACCTATCTTTTCTCAATGTAGCAGTCCTCTCGAGTCTGTAACAAACATAGAGCATCTTTCTCTGTAGCTGGCAAGCTCAGTAAACAGAAAAATGTGATGCATTAGCCATGTTGGTTTAGCGTCAAGTCGCATGCTAATCACGTGAGACTTCTGTGACAACACAAAAGATGCACAAACTATAACAGAAATTTCATGGTTGTGAGCATAACAAAAGTTCAAAAAGTTTAACTGTTATCAAATGATGAGGCCACATTTGCCTAACATGTACCATCTATAGTAATTCCAAACCATAAGAGAAATAGAATACATAATTGTGTCAGCTCCATTTAAACACGTCTATTTTGAAATGGTTACAAAAAGCTTAACTGGCAAGTTGATAATACTCTTCTTGCGTTACACCATTTGGGTGATTTCCATTTGTTTGCCACCTTCAGATTTTAGTAAAACGAACTGTCTTAACCACTTGATTATCTCAGTGTTTATAAAGTATCTAAGTTCTTCTAAGAGAAACTATTTTACTTCTACATACTAATTACCTGACACAATGCTCTATTCCTGATTTGGGTATAGAGTGAATTCACATGGGGCGCTATATACATGTCAAGCAGCAAGTTATCCTGTGAAAAACAAAATATTTTACACAAATTATACAAAAATGTTGTTTTCAATAATGGAAATGTGTGTCTAGTTATGACATATCAAACATTTTGGCATAAATGGCACTCAGAAAATAAATATTTAGTATATTATGAATAATATTTGTTAGTTTGAGTAGATTAGTAAATAGACCCTTCCCGAAAACACTAATGTCTTGTCATAATTTTGCATAACTACGACAACTAACCTCTAAATGGGAACAAATAACAAAAAAGATATGGAATGAAAATTAATAGAAACAAAAGTAAATTACTAGTTAACAGCAGAGTTACACATACAAAAATAAATATTTGATGACTGAAAAGAAATTAGATGAGGTGAATGCTTTTAGATACCTAGGATCCTACTTATACAATGAAAATAGTATTTATGTAGAAAAGAGGTGATGAAGTTTTACTGCACGACGACTAAAACACTATCACTATCGGAAACTCACGTGAAATAATACACACAAGGGAAAACAAGCTATAATCATATAAATAACAAGACATATGACATAATCAACATTTCAACCAAAAGGCTTTTATCAAGATATGCACAAAATATCAAAAGACAACAAATAGAAATGACCGCACCACACCTCATAAAGTGATAGATGAAATCAATGAAACTGATATGTTTAGAGACAGTTTGGTGACAAGTAAAATTATACAAAATACTAGTACTATCTATCAAGCCACATTGTTGTGAGAATTGGGCAGTCATTGCAGATTTAGAAAGAAGTATACAAGCTTCTGAACATAAATGCTATTAAATAGATACCACAAAATTGTCACACAAATCATATAAAAAAAGGGTGTATCAGAAATAAAATAAATATGTATGCCAGATCCAAAGAATCACTTATATGTATAAATAGTAAACCATTAGCACGCTGAAATAAATAATGCAATTTCTCCCATGCCACTGAATTATTTTTTGAAAATTTGTGTTTTTTTGGATGGGTGTTTGGGAAACATTATAACTTTTTTGTTGTTAGAAATATTTGAACAATTGTTGTACACGCAAATAGAGAATTGTGTACTGAATCTAAGAATGTGAGTTTTGTTGGTATATGTATGGTATGTAACAACTTGGTGAAGATCTATTGTCTGTGAAAACAAATAAAACGTGTATATGTCACTAAATTTGTCGATCCATTCAAGACTAGGTGTAGGGATATTTACAGACACAATGTGGACATGTTTTTTCCATGTGTGGCACTCCTAATAAAATACTTATACTAATAGGCCTATTGTATTTTTATAATGTTATTTCATAACCAAACTAACACTGCACAAATCAAATAAAACATGTATATGTCATTCTCCGAAACTAACATTCTAATATTTTCTTTAAAAATAAATGTAAATTTCATTAATTCTTCATCATCCAAATCAGAATCCATGAAAATTTCTTGAAGGATGTCGCTCATAATTGGAGATTAGTTGCAATTAGAACAGACAAATAGGCCTCGAATAACAACACTGTGCCTCAGTTTACTTCACAAATAGGTTGACATTAAGGAAGTAACATATTCTTAGTCTCAATTACGCACAGTCCTGCGCATGAATAATGATTGTCATGTGATTTAACCTTTTCAAATATGGTCATAGCAATGGGTGTAATGCGTCGCCTACAGTGGTTAACAGGTAGACACGTGCCGTGACTTAGTCATTGACAGTGTGATAGTAGTAATGAAGAAAGATGAGGTGCATGAGAAAATTGAAATCTTTATATGTTGATGCATCCACCACAACATACTACACGCATAATGGATTCTAGAATATACTACTACATAAGTTTGTGGGCAGATTTTCTCTGAACTTGGGGCATCAGTATCATCATGTGCAGTGTCGGGTTGCGTAGGCGGTATCGATCTCCACAAAACTATATTCGTAGTACTGTTTATCAAATGCTGACTCTCTACCATGCATGATATCAAACTATTCATTAGTATCTTCTCTCTTTTACATCATCTGTCTCTTTTCCCCCAAACTTTAGGATGCTTTTCATTTCATGTAAAGCTGCTTTAGCCTCTCCTATTCTATTTTGTGTTTCAATTACTTTTTCTATCTGATATTATCAGTGTTCCCAGATATTTAAACCTGTTTTTATTCTTGATATGTTCACTTTGATGTGTGAAGGTTAAGGAAGTCTGCTTCTTGGCCATCGCCTCCATTTTTTTGTGAGTCTTTATATTTACTTTCTGTTATAGGATTCATAGTCCGCCTGCGGAATGTCTCACAATTGACAGCCTATAAAACCAACCATTATGAAACAGTACGGTCTAAGTAAATGATATGCCAATATAGTGAGGTTTTTCTCTTGTGGAAGCACCACATTACTCCATCTGTACAATGTTTCCCTTTGTGACGTGACGCACCATCATGTTGATTAGGTGTTGCAGATTTTCCTCACTGTTAGCAATGGGTTAAAATTTCCAATTTTTTAACCAATTATCATTAGTATAGCTAGAAGTTAAGTAATTCTCCAGGATAATTTTGTGTGCTAATCTCATGCGGTGTCACTTATATTAGTATAGCTGACTTTTCCAAGGCTAGCGACATAAATACACACAAAGGAACAAATGGTCTGTTGCATTAGCCAAGATGAATGATATATTCCAATTTATACTCCAATTAACAGTTAGGCCTAAATGCTATTTTTTAATCAGACATTTTTCATAAATTTTTTTAACAGAAAGAATCTCTTAAAATTTACTTTAAATTGTATGAAATGTGGGTTAAGACACTGGGAATTATATTTTTTTTTAATCAGTCAATGAGAGTTGACAAGATCCTACTTTAAACCCAAAAAGATGCACAACTTACACATGACTTCCACATAACCTCATGCTCAGAATTACCTATGTGGTAACATGAAAGGTGCCACTGAGAAGCCTTAAATTCCAGGAGCACAGAGAAAATGTGCGCTGCTCAAAAGGGAAAACAACTACAGATGTTCATATCTGACTACACAGTACTCCAACTATGGCAGAAAATGCCAGGATTTGTTTAATCACCTCTGCACATACTGGTGAGGTGTAACAACACAATCTTGATCCTTGTTAGAGGATGCATTATTGTGGCCTGACTAAGCAAGAAGGGATTAAAGAGGGAAGACAAAAGCTGTCATAAATTATGTGTATTGAAAATAAATGTCAATCAAAAAAGACATATTGCATCCTCATTACACAACAGTAATAAACCTACTTTTCTGAGAAAACAAATATGAATTCCAAGAAATTGGCACATGTCTTCTACATGTGCTTATCAAAGACTTCAATTTTTTTTGCACAAAACGGATGTTTATTTTATATTAGCATCAAGTAGACAAATACTGCTATCATCTGAAACACAGTGTCCATTTAGAATGTTCAATACTAGTCATACATAATTTTAACATTATGTTACATTAAGGTAAAGTTATATCCCATGGCAGGAACCTGCCGTCAGGGATGAAGATAACTCTTCATGTACTAAGCCGCAGGAACCTGCCGTCAGGGATGAAGATAACTCTTCATGTACTAAGCCGCAGCAACTATTAGGTGGGGTGGCCAGTTCCCTTCCTTGCTTTTACATTAAGAATATGTTCAAATTACAAAACATAACTTACCTTCATCTCCATCAAGAGTTTTAAACATGATGCATACTTGGACTCATAAAACTTGCTTATTATATCTCGAAGCTGAGGCTCCAACTCTAAAAACTGTTTGAATGAACTGAACAGAGAGAGAAACTCATTGAATTCTGGCAATTTTAATTTATCACTATTAATTAAACAAAAGACAAAATTAACCTTAAAATTTATGTTATAAACCGTATAATAAGATCCATAACCTGTCAGCGTCGTAAGGATGCCACATTGGAGACATAAACACAAAAGGCCTCCCAAACATGTCTGTCCTCAGCCATTTGAATGAGTGTAGAAAAATCATGACCAGACGACTCCTTGATGTTGTCAATAGAGGATTGTCTTATCACCACCTCTTCTCCTTCCACTCTCGACTGTACCTTGCAAATTCAATGAACCCTTTACAGTGAATTGGATAGAGATAAATAAATGACTAATTCCATTTATTTCTACTTCGTCTTTTGCATCCGCTCTCAATTAACCAATATGAGATCTTATGTGATTTAAGTTGGTGAGTGTAAATATGTTTACTGAAAAACACAGTGTGTGCCATAAATTACATTACTGCAGCTCGCACATGTGTATGTCAACACTGTACAACTGCAGCTCCACGTGTTGAAGCTGTGAAAAGGAAGTTGTGTTATTTAAATGGTTATGACAGAGGAAAAAATTATTCATAGTTGATTTAGATTTATTAGGGAAACATTGCCACCCTTTCTTCTTGTTTTGTTTGCTTATTGTGTTTGGTATCCTAATTATGGTGAGCCTCTTGGCTAGTTGCCACCATCTTCATCACGGTACTTGCTAGGGACGGCTGTGGTCTTGGGTGATTATAGGATGGCATGGCTAGTCTTAGTTTTCAGCCACTGATAGTCCCATTGAGGCCCACTCCTTGCCACAGAGATTTTAACTCTTAGTATTCTTTGTTTCAAACTCCAGGAATTAAGAATAGAGCTATTACATTTATTCCTGCAATTTGGGGTGTCCTTATTTTTATTTCATGCACAGAAGTCTCACTATACAGGCATTTCATCTACTAGGGATTTGTCTGCTGCTGCAACTTAGTATTTCAAGAGTTAATGTTAAACAATAACCAAGCTGTTAAATGTGATGTTACAACATACCTGCTAGTTATTACATTAACTTGAAGCTCTTTGCGATCAAAAGTTGCTAGAGCACAAAGAGCACCATATGTTGCTACATTTGATGGAGACAGAAGCTGGAAATGGATAAATATGTAAAAAAAATGGTTCACACATAATTGATCATACAGCAATTCATCAATAAAGTAAAAATTAAAAAAAAACATGTTGGGAAGAGCGGGGGGAAAGAGGAGGAAGAGAATCATCACCAGACCAGACACCTTGGTGTTGTTTCCGCAATTTCTCTCCCAACATTCGCTATTCAGCGTTAGTCTCTGGGAAGTGTTTTCTTCTTTAATTCTCCTGGAACATGCTTTCATCTGAAGTTTTGTTGGGAGTTGTCAAAACTTAATCCCTTCTATTTGTATCGTTTGGCATTTCCACAATCTTTATCTTTTATCTGGCAATGTACTCTGCAGAATAGTTTTTGCAAAGCCTGCAGTTCTGATGGTATGCTGTACCATTCTAGTTTAGATTAAAAGGCAGTGCTCTTTTGTATTTATTTGCATACTTCTTCAATGATGCTGCTTCATTAAAAAAAACAGAAATAAGTAAGGAGTGTTGCAACAAAGTATAATACTTTCACAAAAACAGATGACGTTTCAACTAAAATTCTTCCTCTGGAAAAAAATAACACAAAAATTAATATTACAAAAAGAGAATCCTAGTGTAAGAGAGGAGCAAAAGTAAATAATATAGGTTGAGGTAAGAAAAAGAAGGCAAGTACAACAAGAACAGAAGAAAGAGTAAACGGAAAAGTAAAAGGATGAGTATAATAAATGAAAAATCTACTTATCTGAAATATGCAAAATCTACTTATCTGAAATGTGTTATCCAGTGAAGTTGAAGTGAAAGGTGTAACCAAATGACGCTTAAAATAATGGTTAGTCGAATACAGATTGTGAAAAAAGTTCACAATAACTGTTGAGATAGGAAGAGTGTAAACACAGGGAAGGGTTTTAATAAAGACCAAAAGAAGGGTGAGGAGAGGGTATTGCAGGAAGGGGAGGAAAAGAAACATGTACAGTGGCATTCCTCCACAATAAATATCCCCATCCTACAATAACACTCAAAAATCCCCACCAATATCCATTTCCCATTGTCTGTACTGCACACAGTGAATCTCTGTCATTATACAAATCTTTTGTAGGACCAGACAAAGCTGCTACGAGATCTGACTTTATAATAAGTAAAAGAAAAAGAGGAACTGGTTTGGAACTAGTGCCTACCCATTTGATTATTTCTCTTGGCTATGTTTATCAATTTATATTTATTATTTTAAATATAAATATATTGAGGATTAGGATTAGTTATGTAAAACATAACCCCAAGAAATGAATATTTAAATTAATTATTGATTAATGAATTATTGATATAATATTTAGATTAATTAACCATAAAATATGTAGGCAGGCATTAATTGCAAACAAGAGCCAAAAAAAGATAAGACTAGAGGGTGAAATAGATAATATTGTGATAGAGATATATAGAAAGCAAAGGAATATTGAATAATATAGTGTAAGAAATACAAAAATAGGTATGGTATAACTATTACTTATGATGTACATGTATTATAGATACTGTAATGAGCAGTACATTTAAAACTGTAAAAGTTATTAAAACTCACCTCTGGAAAATCACAATAATCAAAGTTGACCTGAAGAAAATATTTTGCAGCAGATTTGTATTTTCTTGTTGCTAAATCTGCTAAACCTGCTGCACATTTCAGCCGACTTGAGATGCTCTGATTTGTCTCTTTATTATTCTGAAAAGTACAAATATATATATATATATATATATATATATATATATATATATATATATATATATATATATATATATATATATATATATATATATATATATATATCCTTGTCACATTGGCTAAGGAGATATTCTCCCATATAACTATAGACAATAGGGGTACAAAGGGTACCACATTGCTTTTATGTGGATCAAGAGTTAGCAGATAACCAAGTTCCTAAAAGTACCTCCCCGAGGTGCACCCTGGAAATAGAAACAGCAGATTGTGCTGTGTTCCTATTCAACACTTTTAGGGATCACGTCCGTAGATGTGAAGACTGCAGATGGAATGAGAAGTAACTGCAAAAAAACAAGCAATATCTCCGATGTCTCTGCGCCAACACATCAGCAGCACTGTCTACACACAGTGACGCAGTGCAATCTTGCTCAGACAGCCAAAATGAAGATGCATTGGAGGGGCTGCCAACATCCTGAGATGAGTAGATGCCTCAAATATCAAAAAGCGTGCACAAGTCTCATGTGAAGTAAGGCTAACATATTGAGTACAATGAGAAGACAGCACAATGCTGGAGGGCACCACTATGTGCAAATAGAATGGAGAAAACGCAACATGGAAATTGGAACTAAAGCACTGTTCAGCTAGTGAACAAGTTTCCAGTCGCAGGTGCTCTTAAATATATATAGAGAATAAAACTTGGATGGGGGGGGGGTGTGTTTAACGATGTTGGTGAATGAGACCTTGGCTAAGAGAGCGGACAGACCCGGGCTCAATTCTACCCTTGAGTTTTTCCTATACAGAAATCATGTTCACAGGTGAGAAAAGGTTCAGTTCACAATAGGTACTGGGACAATTAATCTAATTACGCAAGACAAGTTCAATGGCAACAGAACACCTCGTGTGAGATAGATGTAGTTGACCCAAGCCTAAATCCCTGATTTCCGCCTCCTCTGAGACTGCGACCCAAAGGTTTTGGCATGTAAAGTTCAAGGGCACAGTGGGTAATAAACTGTCACGGCATAGAGTTGATACACACTTGTTGCCTAGTGACAGATAGGAAGGCTGTCGCAGGCTAGGGAAGCCCATCTGAATTAAAGGCATGCCAATATTAGATGTACTAGGCCTATATGGTGCAAATTGAACAGTACCTCATGCACCTTGGCGGAAATCATATTAAATTTGTGATGATTAATTGAGAGCGAGCGCAAACAACAACTATAGACAATATAGAACTTTGTACTTTGATGCTGACACAATGTGTGTAGTATGTCTTATTACAATAGACCAACCTCTGAGTAAGAAACTTTCTTCTCAAAAGTATTTGAAAAATGCTGGAATTCTCACAGTGCTCTTGTGAGGCCTCCAGGGCTATCAGATAGCAAAGACCCTAAAAGTACCTCCTTCAGGTGCATTTTGGCAACAGGTAGATTTAAAATTTGTACAAATCACATGACTAACACTTTACGGGTGATAACCATGGCCAACATGGCCAGTAAAGCCCAAGAGCACAGTGGAAGACTAATCATAATGGCATAAAGTCAATAAACTCTCCATACCTGTCAAAAGATTGAAGGCTGTCCCAGCTTAGGAACATCCACCCAAATAAAAGGCATGCCAAAAATAACACTTAAACTCTCTAGCTCACATGACATCAGAAATCCTGCTGGTTAATTCTGGCACACATAGAAGACTCAGAGTGTTGGGGGAAAGTAAACCCTACACACAGGGAAAAAATCAAATAGCTAGGAATTCCCAAAGAATGAAAGAAACAAGGACACAGTTTTATACAGATTTCTAATAAGCAATCAACAATTTTAGAACACCACTATTTTTTATATTAGATCAAAACTCAAAATTTAGTTTCCAGTATAATCGTCACTGTTACATATTCATTTTCAATATAAAACAGCTGTTATGTGCTAATCAGATTAATCCAAATGTGGAAGGTCTTACACTGGCCCACCAGACCAGTCACTATGCAACAGCAAACGACTAGTAATGACATGCATATATAATGATGCTTTCCTCTTGTGGAAATTGTGCTGCATGAAGTACTTCTATATAATTATGTTGCTACCCCATTAGTGTAGAAGACTTATTGCATTGCACACAGCTGGTAGTTGGAGTCTTCTGAGTATGAAATACAACTCTGGAGAAACTTTCCCACTGCACAAAATGATACAAGAGCACTACTGCTCACAATTCACGATGATCAAAACAAATAACACTCAGGTAAACAAGACAATTTACTGGACTTACATCAGATGTGTCTGGTGTAGCTTCAGCTTTGTTAATATAACTTTGCACATGTGACCAGTTCTGAAGGTAGACACTCACCTGTGAAATAAGAAAAAAATATACAGGTCATTTCAACACAAGAGAATAAAATCAACGCAATAAATTATTTTATTTTTCAATAATTTTTCTGGGCAGAACTTTATTTGTAATCAGTTACATTTTTCAGGTCCAGACATCAGTCCCATAGCTACCACCACAGTTTTTCACCCTCTGATCAGGTCTGATTCTAACATAGAATGCCCTATTTGAACGTATAACCACAGAATGCTCTTTATATTTCTACAGAAATAAATGCTGTACTATCTATCTATACGCTGTATCCCTTGTTGTCTTGCGCTATCAGGGGCAGAAGAGTTTTCTGGAGATGACCTTCCCGTTTCCTGTTTGTAGCTTGTTCCTGTGGCTTCTTGATTTCTGTGATCCATCTTTTACATGGTCTACCTCTGGCTTTATAGCCATTATATCATCTATGTGTCATGGATATCTGTTGGAAGCCTGGAAGCGTGTGAAAAACAACTTGATCTGTTGTCTTGATGTGTCCCAATACTGGTATTGTTTTGGTTATCTGTCTGATGTTATAGTTTCTAATTCTATCTCTTAATGACACTCCGAGTATTCTTTGTAGACATGTCATTTCTGATGTCACTATTTTTCTTTTGTTTTGTGCTGTCATTGTCCAGGTTTGGCACTGGTAGCATAGTGATGGAATAATAATAGTCTTATATAATGCAACTTTAGTTTCTACGAGGCGTGTTCAAATGAAAACGGGACTTGTTACACCACGCGTGATAGAGCGCACTGATATTGATGACATTTTGCACTAGTAATGAGTATCCAATAATTTACATACGGTCACGTGTTCATCTTCCCAGCATGCATATGTGCTGCAGAAGACTGTTAACAATATGGCGGGTGTGATTCCGAACCCGTCCAAAGTGAATCAGCGTGCTGTGATCCAGTTTCTTTCATTTGAAGGATGTCAAGCAGTAGACATTCATCGGAGAATGAAGGCAGCATATGGTGACAAATGTTTGTCGAGGACCAGAGTGATGGAGTGGGTGCGTATGTTGCGGACAACGCTCGTCCGCACGTCGCAAAAATTGTGCAGGAAACATTGGCAAAGAAGAATTGGGAAGTTCTTCATCACCCAGCCTATAGTCCCGATTTATCCCCGTGTGATTTCCATTTGTTCGGACCGTTGAAGAAAGCACTAATGGGACAGCGATTCAACAGCAACGCAGACGTGAAGACAGCGGTGACCACATGGTTCAGAGAACAGCCACGCAACTTTTTCTCGGACGGCATTCGACGTCTACCTAAACAGTGGGATGCTTGCCTAAATGCATACGGAGATTTTTTCTGATGAACCCAGGTGCATTCTTATTCACAAGTGGTTGCTTTGTTCAATTCCGTTGAAAATATTAAATTGCGTATGATACTTTTTAAATAAATCCACAAGTCCCGTTTTCATTTGAACACGCCTCGTATGTTTACATTTTTGTTCTTAAAAATATGTGTAATCTGTCCTAGGATCTGGTATGTTTTGTTGCATCTATTTTGTATCTCTTTACTGTTTTTCTCTTCACTCGTTATAATGCTTCCTAAGTTAAGTGAACTCCTTAACTTGTTTAAGGTGTTTATTATCGATGGAGATAGTGATATTTCTTTCTTTCTTTGCTATTTACATTATTTCAATACTACTGTACAGCATGAAAATTAAAGCATGAAAATGCTGTGCAGGAGCATGAAATGTTAGAGACATCACAGTGGAAGATCTTATAATTTGGTGATCAGCTCTTTTCTACTACAAATCAGGGACCCATTTTTTCAGCTTATTTGCCTAGCAAGTGTGTCTGAGCACCTTATCCTGGTAGTCTTTCAAGTGTGAATCAATTGTAATATACCATAATAATAATAATAAAATTCATAACCCATCAGGGTTGTAGGGGAGGGGGGCACATTGAGACATTTGGTGCAGAAAGATCTCCATGCAACTCTATCCTCTTTCCTCCTGATGAGTTTGGAGACTTCACACCTTGTTCAGTCCTTGATGTCATCCAGTTATGTCTTCTTTTTTCCACGTCACCTTCTTCCACCCTCCACCATTTCAAAAGAAGATATTTTGTCATCGAGCAATGTTTCATCACATGTTCATACTACCAGAGCTTTGCGAAGTTTCACAATAAATGATAGCTGCAATATCTGTGACCATTTCATTGTGGGAGTTTTGAAGAGGAGATGGGCACAAGCCCACTGAACTGTCATTTTCAAACATTAAGTAGTGAATTTTGAATGACAGTGACTCTTCTCAAAATGTCACATATAAATTCAAATAGATCTTCTTTAACATTTAGCAAGCCTGATTAATATTATGCTATCTATTCACTGCCACCGAATTATTTTCTGAAAATTTGCATTATTTTTGGTGGGTAATAACTTTTTCGCTATTAAAGATTTTGAAATCATTTGTGCACATGTAAACAAAGATTTGCATATTGCTAATATGTGTGTATTTTATTTTTTAAATGTATTTTTGACTTCCAGATGACAACACAAGTGTTTTGCATATCACCTACAGTTTCAATTGAACAATGGATGTATTCGTTTTTTAAATTACAGATTGCGTGGTGATGTGTTGTTATTTTCTGACCAAGAGGTCCATTCATCAAGATCTTTGTCTGTGCTAACGGAGTGCGTGAATGTGAGCTGAAATCTTCGTGAGTGTAGCCACTATTACATAGTTTTGACAAAATTGTGACCAAAATCAAGTGGCCTAAACAACATGGTCCAAAATGGAAAGGTCACAGAGTGGGAGCTAAACAAATCAGATAAAAAACCGTTAGGCATGGGGTTAAAAACGTGTGTGTCCTCTTTTGGAATGTGGCCAGTAAAATATGCGTAGAACTGAGTTGGACAAACTGGTGTATTGAACTGACACTGTGATGTTGCAGGAAACGTGGTTGGCTGAAAGTGGTAACATCAGGATAGCAGGTTTTCAGTGATTCTACAACAGGCAACACCTTGTAACAGATGACTAAGGAGGTTTTGGGCAGAGTTAGCTGTCCCATCCTATATGGGGTCAAGGTGACCCAAAGCCATGCTGAAGTTGGATGTGTCAGGTTGAAAGGGGCAGATATTGCAGCAATGCTGTAAACCATGACAAAGCATTCCATTCTCTGAACTACATCTTGCTAATATGCAGGAGTTTAGAACAAATGCAGAAAGAAGACGAAAAAAGATAATATACATAGTCGGCTATTTTTAACCTGTAGCAATCCATAGTCTACAAATGCAATCTAGTGATAGAAACCCACTGTCAACAAATGTCTACATTGAGGTAGCCATTTGCAATTGAGGACAATAATCGTCCATGTTTATCTCCTATCATGCTCTTATAGTAAGTGTGTGTTAGAGTGATTTTTCTTTAGTTTTCCACAGCAATATAAATAAGCAGTCATAATTTATTTGACCTTTCACGTTTGCAATCCGTACTGTGTAGGTCTGACTTCAGTGCCGCCATTTTTTGCTATTTCTTCACGGATTATGATTCAGAAAAGGACGAATTTTAAAGCTTTAGTGTTTCAGTTACTGTAGATCAAAGTATGGCATTTGAGAGAGATGTTTATAATAGTTAATAGTGATGTAATTGATGTCATTTACGACGATGAACTTGAGAATCTGTGTTTTCTTCAATTAGGCCTACGTATGAGCTTGACGCTGTAAGTTCTTTGTGTGCGTTTGGCTACATTCTCGATTTTTGTTGTACACAACATAACACTGACACACACAAGCAAATAACACCTTCAAATTATATCCCGCATCCATTTATCTCTATTGTCTCCGAATTTGAAATCAATAACTCAATAAATAAAACATTACACAAAAAAAAGAAAACATGTGCAGAAAAAACCAAAAGTTATAAAAATAGCAGGGTGTTAGAGTAAGTATGCGTTATTTTTAGCTGGGTTGCTACAGGTTAATTCTTGTCTCAGGCTCTCTGTCCATTCTTCCGTTGTCTGTAAAAATGTGATATTTTCAATTATTTCTGTTTCTTTATTGTTGATGCCACAGACAAATATATTTATTTTAACTATCATTGTGATGTTTGATCACGGATTGGTAGCTGCTATGTGATATATATTTATTCTAGAAATCACAAACCAAGTCTTCTTATTCTTCAGCGTTCATTCTCAAACTCCCACTGGATATCTCTTTTATCAGGACCATGGTCCATTTAGATTTACAGAAGGATGTGGTCCAAAGAATGGAAATGCGTTGTTTCGCCGTTTTATTTGCGCCAATACACATCCGTCTTCCGCGGGACAAACCAAGTAATCCTCACCTATAACGTTTAATGTTGCAGAAACATCAAAAAGAAATGTTTGATAAACACATACATGTGGTAGGCATTTTTTATATAAAAAATTAAACATTCTGAAAAAGAATACAAGATTTAGGTATTAAGTATATTTATCCTTTTTGCACACCGAACAAGTCCATAGGTGCTCACATCTCCGCCTCAGTAAATCTCTCAGGGCATAACGGCTGATGGTTCCGGTTCCATGTTGTTCTCTGCTCTTTTTGAAATCTTTATCAGGGGTTCTCTATGGGCGTTGCCCTTCCTCACTCTCAATTCGCGTATTCTCAATATTAACTCATGCTAATTCATCTCAAAATCCTCTGATTGTGAGGACTCATGAAGAGCAATGCATATGTCTGCTTAGTCCATAGGCTGACCGTCTGTTGTGGTGGTGAGGCTAGCTAATTGATCGGCCCGTTCGTTTCCCTCCATGCCCGGGGACAAAAATAAGCGTGAGTTTTCGTAATGATGCTCTCTCTAATGACTCATCCCATTCCTCCCATACGTACATCACCTGCATTGACTTTCTGAATCATAATCAGTGAGTCACTTAGTATGCACGCTTGGGAATAGGCTTGCGATTCCAGCCAGTTTAGTGCCTGTGTTACAGAAAATACTTCCATTCTTAGACATTCTTAGTAAAGGTCCATACGCATAGGTGGTGATGGATGACCGACCCGTCCGTGTAAATCACAATATCTGTGTCATCTGTATTCTCTGAGATTAGTGCCTTGACCTCAGCATCCATGCTCAATGGGCTGTGTTCTCTGCACTCTCTGAGTGTAATGACATTCTTGACTGCCTCTTGAAAGACCGTAGGAATAGGTATCCATTCCTCGTCTGGAGTTCTGTCTTCTGGGGAGCAGATATGTTTAACGGTATCCTCTGCCCGACCCACCCACGAATAAAAGATTTGCTGACATCAACTACCCAGAGTTTAAAATTGAACAAAAATTTGGTACTAATAAAAACAGTCATCAGTACATCTTGCATAAAACAATATAACTTTGTACTAACTTTGATAACATTGAGGCACATATTGATGACATGTTTAGGACTAGTGCAGTAATCCCTGGCTCGTGAGTAACATTTTAGAGCATTACTAAGATCACCACAATCCAGATAATGATCTCCCAAGTCATCATGGCCTCGTCTGATAATATAATATCAAAGTAGATTTAACAGCATTATTTAGTTTCTACAGCAAACTTAAAACACCCCTAACTGTTGAGTTTTAACTATTGAATGGGTTAAAAGTATGTACAAAATAAACTAATCTTGTGTCATGAATGTATATATTTTTCCGCCAAAGACGGATGTATCGGGCCATTGGCGCAACTAAAATGGCGACACAACGCATTTCCATTCTCTGGACTACATCCTGCTAGAAATCTAATAGGAACATAGTCCTGCTACAAGAGAAATTTGTCAGGAGTTTGAGAATGAATGCTGAAGAAGAAGAAGAATGTATATATTTTAAAAATAGCTTGTCATCAATCTTGCTGTCTCCTTGTAGAAATACAGAAATATTTACATAAAGGTTATATTTCTAGAAATTAAAGTCCATCTGCTCATTTTCTGTGTGCAGTAAGGATTGGGAGGAAAAGGAAATTGGAGAGGGGGGGGGGTGTTTGTTTCTCAAACGCGTTAAGGTTATCAGGATGTAGTCTGATGCCAGAATGCATTGTTTCATCGTTTACAGCTAGGCTGCAATATTTGTACCTTTAGGCCAGACACATTAGACTTCAGCATGGTTTATTTTATCATTTTGATCTATGAGATGGAGTAGTAATCTTTTCCAGTATTTTCAGACAACAAAAGCCTTACTTCAAAGCTTTCTTTTTAAACATAGCTTACTGTTGAATACCAAATGGGCACCTAAAAGAAATTATCAACCATTCCATGAGCTACAGCAAACACTAATTAGTGAAACTTTTTTTTATCTTCTTTGTTCTCCCATTGGAGTCTTCTATCTCCTTTTCCTAGATCTGTGAACAACTCTGAAGGTTAAACATTCAGCAAAAATGTACTGAATAAACAGAATGTCAATGTGTTCCATGTAACAGGATAAAAGTGTTTGTTCTCATATGTAACATTCACAACAAAACTTATGTTCTGGGGGAACTACTGAAGACAAAATTTTCTAAGAAGAAATGTAATACATCTGGAATCTTTAATTTCCTCTTATGGTTTTATTTAATTACAATTTAGCAGTAATTAATACATTTTCTATGCTAATATTGGTTAGGTCTTTTATCTAAAAATAACAGGTAAAAGTAATAGACATGAGTCTCCCTGAGATGAACGAAGGAACATTTAATTGCATTTTAATTATAGTGGGATTAAGGGACAAACATTTAACTCCACAGCCTTGCCAACCAGAATTCTGTTAAGCAGGTAATATTATTGCAAGGAACGGTTTCTTGGTATATTTTCTATTGAAAACTCTATACCTGAATCACAGATAAGGTAAACAGAAAGACTGAAAAGTGGGATATGGATTCTAAGAATCCTAAAATGTGTAACTGCATTCCAGTATCCAAGAGTACATATATTTATCCCTTCTGATATTTTTCTGCTTCATCTCTTAGAATTTAAGGAATGTCAATAGTTTACACTGATTGATTAACCTTCGTTGCTGCATGTTTTCCTTGCAAGGAGCGCAGGGAAGCTGTCCATAGGCTGTGAAAATAAAGGCCGTTTTGCCATAGTAGACCCAGCAACATGTACAGGAAGGATTTTTATTGTACCTCTGAAAGAAAAAAAATCCTCTCCCAACTGTGGATTGAACCTGGGACCTCAAGAGTCTGAGAACAGCATTCTAACCACACGGCTGGCCGGCCATGCACTCCACAATTGTTGATTAACGTTTGGTTGAAAGACTTCCGGGTCACAGTGATGGTGGTGTAAAGAAGTGTTTACGGAATATACAGGATGTTATTCTCTGTAATGGAGATTAGTGCCAAACGATAGAAGAGATAGTTCATTCTTTAAAAATCTTCACCTGTGCATCTGTAATTAAAACTTATTTAGTGAGTCATTTATGTTCATGTGGTGTTTGACATCATGATTTCCGCCATTGTTAATGTTGGTAACTTGCAAAGACGACGACACCACCAGAGTAAGAGAGAAAGAATATCCACATGGGGTGGACAGAGGAGATCATGTAAGAAAACTGAGCATTTACCCATGAAGTATCTGAGAATACTGTTTTAGAACGGCATAAGTGTGCAGCAAAGATGGCCAATTCTTGAATGCTTGATTTATGAAGCTGATATTGTCACTCTTCAGGAAACAAGATTGGGGGAAATGGCATCCTTCGATAAACTGGTTTCCACATTTTTTATAATAGTAAGCACCTAGGACAGGTTATTCTTGTGAGTGATAATTTGTTAGTTCATGAGATTGACATTTCCTAATGGGTTTTGTCTGGAGTTGCAGCTTCAAGCTGTGATAATACAGTATTTTGAAGTTTTTGTGGTAGTTGTGAACATTTGCACGTGCTGCACGATGTTCTTATCAGCTAGAGATAGACAGATGAGTGAATGAGAAGTTGGTATAGATGTAGATGTTATATTTGCTACTTATTTTGTTCAACGTTGAGTTTGCTAGTCAGTGATACTTAGACTGGCGGTTGATACTCAGGGGAGTTGGCATAGTGTACTATAACTTCATATTTTTTTACATTAGCACCCAATAGTGATAGTCTGTTAGCCGTTGTCCAGTACGGCTGCATTACCTGTGTTATCAGCTAGGCTGCAATATTATTATCATTATCTAGGCTGCATTATCAGCTATAGTAACTTTCTAGCTTTTGCGACCCACAAAAGTGTACTAAATATAAAATTTAATATAAAAATGTACGTTTACCTTATACTTTCCTTGATGCTGTTACTTTTGTAGTTTTTCAGATCTGTGTCCAACTTCTCCAGCTTCAGTGCTGCTTTCTTAGAGGTTACCTCCACCCACTGTGTATCCATCGCATTGACAGGGGCAATATCTGGAAGGTTGTTTGAATTGCTATTGGACCCTGTTCTTGATCTGTCAATAAAGCAATGATTACAGAAATAGTTCACAAATATTATCTACAAATAAGTTGTTGGGAAGTAAACGACAAACAATGTAACATCTAAAATAAAACAGAATATGGCTACAAAGGTTATAAACTCAAATATAGCATATAAAGGAAGCTAAAGACTGACAAATACTAATTGGTATCTCCATGGTGAAATACAACGTCATCTGCCATGCATTCACAGGATGATTGATTCAAAACCAGCCACAATGCCTTGTTTACAAGTACATTTTTTTGGAGTTCCCCTGTGATATCCCTTAGCAGACAGTGTGCTGCTATGCAGAGATGGATAAAGTACATATGGTTAAACTCAATTAAAAAATAAATTATCTACATTATTTTCCTTTGGAGCTACCAAAGTGTGCAAATTAGAGACCCTTTCAAAATAAAGGAATACAAGGCCAGTCCCTATTATTTTCAGTAAAAAAAATGTATTCAACTCAATATTATCATTAGGCCTAGAATATTTTCTGTATAAAATGGTGAAAAATTATCATTGTTGCCACTAGGTCTATCTGATTCTTCAGAAACAATAGCAGTGGGAACAGCTTTCGAATTGTTTAGCTTAATTTTCCATTACCAATAATATTAGGTCTATTTATTTTCCAATTTTCAACAGGTCGGTAATCTCCACTGCCAAAATCGAAAACACTTGTTTTCTGACACATCACTTGAAATAATATATTATCCAGCTATAAAACTCTCAAAGAATAATAAAGTCTGATGTTTGCTAAATCTTTGAGCTCTCTTACTTGTGGGAGATGAATTTGCTAATTTCAGAAAATCTAAACTCGTGTCAAATCACACTTTAACACGAGAGTTTCGTTAACCAAATTTCTAAATTTTAAACAGCTAAATAGTTAATACTAATTCATTTACAATCGAAACAAAGCAAATTTAGATGACATATCTGCAGTAATGATTTATTGTTGATTTATACATTCATAATTGACTTGTATCTGCAACAATTAATCATTTTTATGTGGGGAAAGAGTTAATAATATTTTCCGATTAAAAAAAATGTTCTCCGTTTCCCATCTTTAAAAACCTTCTCGCACTTCTTGTGTCACACAAACATAACTTACTCCTATATTTGCAGTATGCAATTATTTATTTAAATGTACACAAATTATTTAAAAAAACTCTACAAACAAAAAAGTTATTGCGTTTTCCAAACACCCACCACAAAAAATTATTGTCTAAAAAATAATCCGGGAAATAGAATGAGTAATTTTAATCTGGATTGCTAAAGTTGCACCAGGCTTGAAAGAATTCTTGTTCTGCACTAACCAGTTTGTGTCTCACATCACCATATGTGGACCCATCTACCTTTTAACTTCTATTGGAGAAGAAAATATAAATGATTATATTTATTTATAGAAATAGTATGAAACCACATACTATTTTCCTATCTCTATCTGACAAACCAAAATCCATTAGGATATATAAAAATTCAAAAATGTTCAAGAAAGTCCAGGAACAAACCCATTTCTTTTGGAGACTAGAATATTACAACTGTAAAACTATGAAACAATATTTAGACATTGGTTACTTTGACTACCCATAAAACGTAAACCATACCCTGAAGTAGCAGCAACTAGTTTGTGATGAATCAGCTGATATAGACTGGTGTTGTAAGTTGTTTTCATGGTGTATGTCAAGGCCATCCTGAGAGCTTCTACTTTTAGTGAGTTACTGTGCTCAGCAATGAAGAACAGTCGGTTGAGCCTGGCTAGGCCTGTGTACTGTGAAGCATAATGATCTAGGTCCTATTGTAAAAAGAAATCAATAAAAATAAAATTATAATCAATCAAATACACCAGTAAGAACTTAACCTTTTTTCACTGTTACATTTTTCATCCACCTAAATGTAGTCATATTTTTAGGTGACATTGTTAGCATGTACAATGCAAAACAGTGTTTTCGTAACTTAAATTTGTAGCAAAACATGTTTGTCAACAGCATTTTAACTTCCAGCAGATATCAAGTGATATTCATCCATTACCCAAATGTCTAAAGGGTTAGATTTAGATCTTGTTTTCTTTGGTCAGAATGTGCACCAGAATTAAATATAACTCTAATTATCTTTGCCACACACATGTATAGGTTTGGTTCAGGGATAACCAACTTTGACTCACAGGTCAAATCCAGCCTGTCATGCCATTTTTTTCCCTGACCTGCAAGATTGAACTAACAGCACTATATGCACTAGACAATGAGCTGAAAATATTACTTGGAATTCCAACAGACTAAAAAAATAGAGGAAAAAAACACTGTTTTGGTCCCTAGGCCAAATGAAAATAATCAATTTGGCCCAATCACATAAAACTTCTATTTAACCATATTTTATATATTTATTTTTAAATTTACTTACTAATTGGTGCACAGTTTAACTGTATTTACTCCATTTGATCAGTGAACCAAATTATACTACATTGGTTGCCCACTTGTGGTCTAATTACATTGGGAAGTTGGTCTCTCAGGAAGTTGGCTGTCTGGATTTTGTCCAGTACCAAATTATCTCATATGTATGACTTGTTGCAAGTTTTATTGGTGCCTCTCAATACATTTTCTTTACAGACTTATTCATTTAAAGCTCTAATGCTGTCATTTTCACTAGTTAATGAGGATTCTTAAATAATTTGAGATATGCGGATGACATTGTTCTGATTGCAAAAAGTGAGGAAGACCTTCAAGATTTAATTAATGTAGTAGTCACAGAAAGTAAAGAGAAAGGCCTCTTCCTAAATATAAAGAAAACAGAAGTAATGGTTATTTCAAAGAAACAAAATACCACACTTTGCAAGATTAAAGTGAATGATATATATAATCCCCCAATTCAAATATTTAGGTACAACAATTACAGCAGATGAAAGAAGTTCAACAGAAATAAGAAGCAGAATAGGGCTGCCAAAAAAACGAATGTGGAGGTTATGAAAGAGTCAAATGCGAAATGGACCTTAATCAATAATATAATAAAAATATAATCTTCATTTTTTGGCCACTTCATGAGACAGGTAAGTTGGAGAACATAGTCACAACAGGCAAGATTGAAGGCAACAGAGGGCGACAACATGAGAAATATTAGACAGTTTGACAATCTGGCACGGCAGGGAAACAACAACGACCTTGATACATAATACTGGAGACAGAGCTGTGGAGAGTCATGATCGCCTACGCCAGCCGGCATGTCACCTGATGATGATACTGCATAAAAATATGCATTTCGTTTATATATTTATATCCATTGCATGTACATATTAATTTAACAAACAAATAAACATGAAATATAATGCATCACAGTTTTAAACTTACCAATGAAGCATTTTCCACAACATAATGTTGCTGTTCTTCAACATTCTGGTTCTCTTCCACAACATCCACTTGCATTGGCTCCATTGTAGCATTCTGAGGAAATAAATTGAAAAACAACATGTAGGAACATTTTTATTGTTACTGTTTAGTCATTAATGTCATGAAGCAAAGTAGAACGTTTGAGTTGTTGGGTCAAAGGTGTTGAAGAAAATCTGTGATATAGTATGATTGATGTTTATTCTTTCTACTTCTTCGTTCGCCTCAAATAGCATCACAAATTTTAGTATGATTTCAGCCAGAGAGTTTGAAAGTTCATAATTTTTACGAATAAGCCAGTCTTGAAGGTCGAGACCAGATTTTCTACCACTGTAGCCATAAAGTGGCAGTTGGCTGAATTACAATTCTCATAGATAACAGCAGAATTGTTTTTTAATAGCAGATATTATTTATAACTTCACTAGATGCATTATCTATCATGATGTCCAAGAAAAAGCAGGTGCCACTAAGAAACTTGGAACATAGTCCTTACCCATCTTTAGTTCACTCCTATATCTTCATTTAAAGCAAATATGCTTTCTCTCATTTCAGAGAATATCAGCATTCCAACAGCAGTAAATACTGGTATGTGATATCAAAAATGCTTCTTCTGCTCATATAAAAATATTAACTTAACTTCAGAATCCTGAAGCATCACAGGGAAAGAAGCGACTCTCCCCCAGCCCTCTTTTTTTTAAAAACATACTCAAATTAAACCTCTCTCCTCCCTTTCCAGAGTGGAAAAACGACCCAAGTCATGGTACAATAATCTGAAAACCCTATAGAAAAAAATGTCACAAGAAACACAATCCGGATGATTTTGCACAGGATAGGACTGACTATTTTTAAAAAAGGAATTCAAAGACACCTTAATGAACTTGAGCTTAATGAACACCTGTGGGTATGGAAATGACACACAGAGAAGGCATACTGTCTAGGAAGCAGTAGAAATACAGCAATAACCATGGAGAAAAGTGATAGAAACAGATATGAGAGAGATAGGAAAGACATGGAAAAAGCTGCAGTTACTAACAACAGAAAAAATAGTAGAAGTTTATTGAAGACTGTGCTCCACAGGTACTTAAAAGGTGAATGATCTTCTGCATTCAAACTACTGCTGGTTAGTAGGATGCAGTCTAGAGAACAGAATGTGTTGAATCAGTGCTATTAAAATCATAGCAGATGCAGACATGCAACAATGGTTACTTTTTCTGCTGCTACAAACACTAGATCTTGACCTGATCAAAATGGCAGTCACATTTGATATCTTTCTGCAAGCCTCTAGACTGTGTAGTAGTTTTCGGTGTTTCAGTGTATTTCTAATAGAATAGGTGAATTCTACATCTGAATGTGATAGATTAGAACATAGTGTAACCATTTATAAATTATGAAACAACGCTGTGACAGATCTAGCAAATCGACAGCGACGAAACACACTGCTCATAGAACATGAAGAGTTCTCAGAAGACGGCCAAACAAAAAACAATACACATAGACATCACGGCTATAAAGCCAGAGGCAGATCATGTAAAAGATGGATCACAGAAATCAAAGAAGCCATAGGAACAAGATTACAAACAGTACACAAGAAGACCACCATCAGAGAACTCTTCCACTCCTGATGCAGCAAGGCAAAGAAGGGTCACAGCGTATAGATACATAGATAGCAAACACTAGTGTTTTCTGTTATTGATTATGGCCTCTGCCTGATCACAATGTCACAAGTGAATAGATTGGAAAGAATCCAAAATCAGACTATGAGGGCAGTGGTAGGATGTACTAAAGATACCTTTGATGATCACCATGAAATTCTTGTTAGATATGCCCAGCATTAATGTACAACATCGACTAGTGCAGGGAAGGGTATACCTCAAATAGCCAACAATGACCCCCTTATACCAACACCTAGATGAGACAAAGAGAAAACAAATCAAGTGCAGAAAGTCATGAATGGCAGAAGCAGAGTGCATGATGCTCACAGAATGTGAATTTGAAGTTGGAAAAGTCAGTGAATGGGTGGAGGTGAATAAAGACAAAAAGTATATGACAAATGTATTAATACAACTGGAGAAAGTGTGTCATGAATGGACTAGTATCAGGACAGAGGATGACGGTACAAGAACTTATCCAGATACAATCAAAGCTGCAAGGAAGAATCACATATAATGATGGCTCAGTCAAAAGAGAAACAAATAAGTGTGGAGTTTTGTTGTCTGCAAAAATGACAGGAAGATGCTTGAAAAATCATCTGCTACTCACATGACCAGAACCAGTTCTTGCATGACCAGAACAGTATAGTATCCATGTAATACTTTGGGCAGCTGAGTTATTCAGTAACTGAATCCATTATTTTCTTAAAACTGAGGAGATGTCATTTACCAATGGATGCTGATGTTGCCGCCTCTATTTAATTTTCATGCTCAATGTTGTAGTAGAGTTGCAGATGATTTTTCAAGCATCTTCCTGTCATTTTTGCAGACAACAAAACTCCATCACATATTTGCTATCTATGTATCTATACGCTGTGACCCTCATTTTGTAAAGATGACTGCTCATGAGAAGATTTGTTTCACTATTGTTTTAGGTTGCATGGTAGATGATGTATGTATGCGCAGGATTTTTGTAAGACTGCCTAAGCTGGCATGTTTGGCACGCCCAAGTGGTGTATTTGTGCATACTTCTATGAAAGGTTGGATGGACAAATGTCACACTCTAGAATGCTGGATAAAGTGTAGGGGAAGAGAAAGGGGCTACTATAAAAAAAACCATTCATGCTAGTCTGGGACTCGTTTCAGGCACATCTCATCAAGAAAGTGGAAAAATGATGCTATGAGATGGAGATGTCTGTATCTAATTACTGGAGCCTTACTCCTGCAGCAATTAGATGTCACCTTAACGCAACAAGTTATGGACAGGCTCCGAGCAAAATGGAATTAATACTGCCATCTGATTTAGCTGTGACAAAGGGTGGCACCATAAAAAAGCGGATATTACAATCACTAAGTGTGTCAAAGAATTGTGGTCCGATATCCTGTTTGATCTTTCAAACAGTGCTCTATCAGTAATGCTGTGGATGGAAGTGAGGATGAACCTATCTTTGAGAACAATGTACCAGTGGACAGTGAGACATGATTCCACCCTCATGTTCCCATAACAGAGGTTGAAATTCATTTCATAATTAAGACAGTGATTCTGACTGAAAGATTTTTGGTAACTAAGTATTTTCCTGTAGGAAATTGATTGCATTCCGTATTACTGTTTTTGTGTTTCTACCGGTAAATATTTTTTAAATAGTATTGTGCTCATATTTATATATATAAATATATAATAGGTCTATAAGCCAAACTCCCTATATCCACTCGGGGGGGGGGGGGGGGGGGGGGTACACAAATTCTTGGCTTACATAGTTTTCCCATATTACCCCATTCCTCTCACAGAGCAACACGCATCTAACTACAGAGAACAACACTGAGAGCATGTAACTCCATAGCTACAAGTAATAGGTAGATAATCTCCAGGGAATTCCAGAAAAATACACTTGCAAACAAGACTCGCGGCCAGAAGAGTGGAGTAGCCTAATAATCATGATATGATAATCTAGGTCTAGACATATTTTGTACTCATGCCCTCAGGAAAACAATATGACTTATGCGGCAGTATTATCTATATGCAGAAAAAAAAATATGCATAGTGATAGTATATGGCTGAGCGCACCTATGGTTTAAATCTTCACTGTGCTTTTTATTCTAGTTTCAAGGTATTACCTAATCTTTGCAATGTGATTAGTAAAATTTGTATTTAAAATTAAGGTATATTAATTGAAAAGGCATATTAATTTGGAATTTGTATTTAGATTAGGGTTAGGATCAGTTATAAATTTAAAAATAAATTAGTTAACTCTTCACTGTGCTATAAATAGCACATGTTAACATTTTAAACTAAAAGACATAATTAATTTCCGTGTAACACCAATGTAATTAATGGATGCTGTATAAAATTAATGGCTGTCACATCTCCCGACGCAAACGATATAAACCACATTTATAATTATAACTTTTATAACTAATTAATTTTCTAATTTATAACTGATCCTAGCTCTTACCCTAATCTAAATGCTAATGCCAAATTAATATTCTGTTTCAAATAACATACTTTAATTTTAATTATAACTTATGTAATCACACTGCAAAGGTTAGGTTATACCTCGAAACTAGAACAAAGGTCACAGTGAAGAGTTGATTCTTAGTTGCGCCGTAGTTTTACTGACTGATGCATGATGCACTGCAGCATGCCATAAACTCAGGAGAAAAAATTAAGAAGCATAGATTATAATAGTTATCATGTTATGACAGCTTATTATGCATGTCCTAGGCATTAGGGAATCGTAAGGGAACGGTGAACGTGGCTTAAATTACTTCCCTTGTTTTCGTAGTGTCCGCTGATTGATTTTGGCATCACATGAAACACTGACCAAAGCAATTGTCATTTTGCTACTCCACGCTGAGTAATTATCTATAGAAGTGAACTTTTTAAACTTTGGCGTCTATTTCTACATTGGATTCTGATAGATGCAGACGGAAAAGGTTTGTGTGAAATTTACAGCAAGGAATTCAACAAGCTAAGTGTTTTTCACATTTACACACGTGTATCGGATTAGTTTGAATGTATATCCTATGTGAAACCATGTCTATCATATTCAGCAACCGTTTCTTTATGTACGAAATTTTAACAATTTTGGAAGTAGCAAATAATTTTTATCAAATTATTTTTAATGTTGTGCTGATCGATCACGCATTCCATAGCCGCCATCTTTGCGTAGCAGTATTCTTTCTTGCCGCGTCGATAATTCTGAACTGTCTCTTATTTAAAGAAATTGACGTTTAACAACTACAATTCTTGCCTCTTTTAATTTCTTCAACTCATTTTTAAATGATACTAGTTAAAAATCTAAGATTTGTATGTAAGATCCGCCGAAGACGGATGTGTCGGGCCATTGGCGCAAATAAAACGGCGACACAACGCATTTCCATTCTCTGGACTACATTCTGCTGGAAATCTAGTAGGACATGTCCTGCTACAAGAGAATTCAGCAGGAGTTTGAGAATGTACGCTGAAGAAGAAGAAGTATGTAAGATAATTCAAATTATTGGTATTATTTGCAGGGTGCGTGTGCTGCTATCCTGCGTACTTCGCCATGACGACTGAAGTGTTTTCTTAGTCAAATCATCATGTTTTATGTGGATAATTATACAAGAAACACATTTTACATATATTGTTTATGAAGTCCAATTACTTATAATTCTCTCAGTAATATTTAGTAAAGTTGGTTTTTATTTGAGAGATGCTTTCTCCTTTCATTAGGTCTAGGCCTAATAATCAATCATCATGAAGAGAACGTCATCTGCAGGATATTCCAAACTTTCTCACTCTTTTTTATATCTTTGTCTGTTGTTTATTAGCACATTTGCTCAATTTTTCTACATAAATTTCTACAATTAACTGCAGAACATACATGTATAAAGTATTTAATTATATAGGGCTAATTAAATATCACTAAAATAGGAAAAAGCTCATTTCATAATGATGTCAAACCATTCTGAAAATTTGGTGCACATACCTTTGACAAAGAATTGTTTATGTACCTGTGATACCAAATGCCAATAATAATAATAATAAAATATTATATTTCAGATACAAAGAGGGCTGAGATGACAGATTGCCAGCCATATGCATGTTGCAATAAAAGGTAGCAAAGCAGAGATTTTAATTATGCTAATTAGACGCCATTATTAATTGGCTCTGGTTGCATCGGATAATTAACACAATGTAATCAACAGATGGTGTCTTGTCTTCACGAACACAGAAACATACAGTAGTTTGCCATTTATGTTATCCTGAATAATTAATAAATGTGAAAAATGGATATTAAACATGCAATTGCAATTATGCTAATTAGACGCCATTGTTAATTATTTATTAACTCTGGTTGCGTTTGAAAATTATCAGAATGTAATCAACAGGTGCCTCTTGTCTGTCCAAACAAGAAAATGTATAATTTGTTAGATTTTTTAATGCAAATAACTTTAATATTCATAAATTAGTGGCTCGGTTCTAAGGCAAGGCCGCAACTTTTTGACAACTGTCATTTCATATTTCCTTATATGTTCCATGTAATTATCATGATGCAAAAAATAATTTGAAAAAATTCGTAACTTTTTTCAGAATTGACGTAGAGACTTGGTTGAGGTATCGTTGGATTGCAATTTTCAAGGGCTATCTAACTGTGGTATTTAAAATGCTGTAAACTGTAAACCCATTTTGAAAAATTTGTCCTAATGCCTACATGTCCTACCTACGCCGGCTTAGCACGTCATTGGTATTTCAAATTAAGGCATACCCAAATGAAAAGCTGGGAATAATTTTCTAATTTTCAAAATATAGCCAATATTGAATATGTCACAATATTGATTTATGATATCAATATCAATTATTCTGGGCATTAAACTTTAATTAAAGTAGGTCTATTTTAATTTATTATTATTATATAGAATTCAATGTTTTGATAAGATTAAGAAGTATGCCCACCCAACTAGTTCGGGTATGTAGTTAAACTTTTTCTTTTGTGCTAACTACTTAGACATAACATTATAGCACGTATGGTATTTAACCTGAAAAAATCCTGTCCAAGGCATTTTGATGTAATTTAGTGTAAGATAAAAGAAATTCGATAACAACCGGAAATAGACATCGCCTCCGCGAAAACTGAAGTGTATATGCAACTCTTACCAAACGAAGACAAAAAAGTTTGAGCAGCGGCAGAAATGAGAAAAAGATAAATAAGAATAGCTTTCACTCATTTATCGTTATTATTTAGAAATTCGGCATAAAATTGTTCATAGTTTGTATGAGGTATTTTGACTAAGCCGCTATATGTTTTGTTACATTAATCTACCCTTGAACTCGCATGAAATCACGTAATCTTAACTTACTTAGTTAATTTAGGCTAAGGCAGGGCAGGGGATCTCCCTGCTAGCGTAGTTTAGTACTACCTAGTTTAGTACTCACCCAGTAGTGTGAGTACTGTGAGTGTACTTGGACAAAATAGTGCTATATAATTACAAATAATGTAGTTAAATAGCCCTTAAAATTTTGATGAAAGTAAAGAATAGTTCTCCGCTTTTCTATAAATAGCACAATGTTGACAATTTTAACTATCCATCGTCATGGATTCCCGTGTAACACCAATCAAAATAATGGCTGCCATGACGTCACATCCGACAATCACTTGAGTTCAAATCTAGACACAGACGAACTTATGCATAATCTGTTTGTTTTCCAATTTACACATTTTTTACAATTTCCTATTATTTGTGGTGAGCGATCAGTATTTCTGCCCGCTACACACGGAGCGAGGTGTGCGCACACATTAGAAATATTATTTCTAATCCTAACCTTACTCTAAGTACTTACCCGTAAGCTTGCCAAATCACACAACAAAGGTCAGGTAACACCTCAACACTAGAGCACAGGTCACAGCAGAGGACTATAATTTACTTCAGCCAAAATTTGTAATTCAATGATACCTCAACCAAGTCTGTACGTCAATCCTGAAAAAAGTTCTGAATTTTTTTTTCAAATTAATTTGACATCAAAATAATTAATAATTTACATGAAAGAGGAAAATATAAATAAAACTTGTGACCACAAAATGTAGCAAAGCTGATAATTTCTAAATTATCTTTTTTATTTTCAATAATACAATACAGAGACTATGCATTTGTTTTGCTTATGGAGACAAGATGCGTATGTTGATCACATTTCTGAATTTTGAGATGGACACAGAACAGTTCTGAGAACTAATCGATATTCAAAAAGTTGGCTAATTAGCATAATTGTAATGAAAATAAATTATATATCTATTAAAAATACCACAGAAACTATATATTTTTTATTCACAAAGACAAGACGCATCTGTTGATCACATTGCTGTGATTCTCAGATTCACATAGGGTAGCGGGGGGGGGGGGGCAATGATGCGCATTTTTCACTTTTTTGTTCTGACAAATAGACTTACATATGAGAGACCAAACTAGCAGCAGTGTGTAGCTTATCCATCTATCTAACAATCGTCAGAGTATTTACTACATACAATTACGTTTAGTCCGTAGAAATGAGATTTTAGGAACATGAGTAAAATCCCACCTTTGTCCCAATTTTTGGGGCAAACACGCGCAGGCAAAAACAATTACGAAATCATGGGAAAATTGACAAAACCAGCAAAATAACGTCACTTTCTATCTTAACATAGCCAGTCATAGTGTGGGAAAATTATAGAGCACAAAGACTAGGCATATGGAACTTTATGTAACTTTAATACGAAAAAAATTAATACAGAGAATGGGTGCTTAGATCCGTTTTAAAAGATAACAACGTGTTGGAGTGCTCTATAAAGCGTTTGACTATAATTTCAACTATCTATGAATAGTGGAGGTCGTGCATCTATGATCAGCGAAGATCGTACAACTATGACCGGCAGAGATAGTGCAATTATGACCAGCGGAGATAGTGCAATTATGACTTGCGGAGATCATGTATCTATGACTGGCGGAGATTGTACATCTATGAATAGCGGAGATCGTGCATCTATGAATAGTGGAGAACGTGCATCTATGAATAGCTGAGAACTTGCATCTATGAATAGCTGAGAACGTGCATCTATGAATAGCGAAGATCGTGCATCTATGTATAGCGGGGATCATGCATCTATGAATAGCAGATATTGTGCATCGGTGGAGGTCGTACAACTATGATCCGTGAAGATTGTGCAGCTATAACCAACACGAATCGTGCATCTTTCTTCATCGTTCTTCAGTCAGATATCAGGTTACAGCACCAATAGCTTCAATGAATTGTGTGATTCGCTTCAGGTCATCCATGGAACCCCTCAAGTCTGGAAGCAGTGCCGTCTCAGTAGGCCATATTTTCTCCCTCTCTTCTTGGTAGAGTTGACAGGCATGAAAAATGTGTTCTGCAGTCTCTGGGCTCAGTCCACAGTTGCACAGGTCTGTCTCACCAATCTTCAGCTTTCGGAACATGTGACTTCTCAGTCTGTTGTGACCAGTTCGTAGTCTGAAAATGATGGTTTGTTCCTTGCGTGACATTTGGTGGTAGGGGTCATTTGGTTCTGCAGTTGGGTGCATTTGCTTCCACTTTTTCTTATATTCTGCTTTTAACATGGTCTTACTTTCATAGTACGTATTATCATTTTCTATTTGTTCCAGTGATCCCCCTTTCCTTGCCAGGAGATCAGCTTTTTCATTTCCAGGTATGCCACAGTGACCTGGGATCCACTGCAGTACTGTTTCTTTGGTGGTACTGCTGAGGTGTAGTAAGCAGGCCGTAAGTTCATTCATGCTCGTGTTCTTTGGATCTTTCAATACCTGCAATACTGATTTTGCATCCGTTAGAAATACTACATGTCTGTTGTGACTCGGCAAGCAATTCATGAGCATTTTGGCTGCCTCTATTATGGCTTCCATTTCTGCTTTGAAATTTGTGGAATGTTTGCCTGTGGGTATGGATTTCTCTATTTCTTTTCCATCTGGTGTTACTATATATATTCCTGATCCTCCATCTAATACTGCCTCTTTCGCTGATCCATCTGTATATACATGTGTCCATATATCCTTTGGGTATGCTTTCTGTATGTGATTCTTAGTTGTCTCCTTTATCGTGCATCTATGAATAGCGGAGACTGTGCATCTATTATCAGCGGATATCGTACAACTATGACCCGTAGATATTGTGCATCTATAGCAGCGACGGCTTCATTTTCAGTCAGCTGCATCATTTTCTCAATTTTCCGTTTGTAATTCCTAAAAAGAAACATAACGTGACAATAAAATATTGGTTTAAATATTTGGCAACATGAGGAGGAAGTGACTGGGGCAAACATGAGCAGTGAGTCCGCAGCGCATGTTTGCCCCGTCAATGTGTGCGGCATTACCCCAAAATCACACTGTTCACAATTTTTATAAAATATGAAAACAAAAATTATCTTGACAAGGTAACAAGCTTAATAACTTAACAATACAATATAGTTTTCAGTTGAGATATGTAAAATAACATGACAGTAATGATAACAGAGGACAAAAACATATTTTTGATGTTGTATTCTTTTGGTATTGATGTCATATCGTCATATCTGGTAATCATTGAAGTTTTTGTTGTCTTTTTTATCTTTGTCTTGAACTTTGCAATGAGTAACTCATGATCAGTGTCGCAGTCTGCGCCTGGTAGTGTCTTGCATTGAAGAATGTTTGTTTTCCATCTTTGATCTATTAATATGTAATCAATTTGGTTTCTGGTCTTTCCGTCTGGCGACGTCCAGGTGTATAGTCTTCTAGGGTGTTGTTTGAAAAATGTATTCATTACAGCTAGGCGGTTCTCTGCACAAAAGGCTAGCAGGCGTTCTCCACTATTGTGCCTAAGCCGTGTGTACCTTGACTCAGGTCATGTTGATCTCTGACCTGACCTACTTTTGCGTTTAAGTCGCCTGATACTATTTTTATGTCGTGTTCGATTATTTTTTCAAGCGCGAATTGTAGTTGCTCATAAAAATTATAAATATCTGTTTCATCTGCCGCTGATGTTGGGGCATAAATCTGTGTAATAGAGATGTTTCTTGTTGCTCCCTTTATTCTGATGGTGATTATACGCTCATTTATGGGGTAATATCCCAATAAAGAAGATTTGATATTTTTTGAGAGGTAGAATCCGACACCGCTACGCCCACCATTTTCTGATCCAGAGAAAATACACAGTTCTCCATTTGTTAATGTGAAATGACCTTTCTTTGTCCATCTATGTTCCGCTATGCCAAGTATGTCTACTTGTGTTCTTTTCATCTCTTCTATTACTACATGTTGTTTCCCGTGTTTTAAACTTCTAACGTTCCATGTTTCTAATTTAATGTGTTTGACCTTTCTGTTTACGTTGATATCCATCCATGATGTTGAATGAATGACTTACTACTGCTTACCAACAATTTTCTATGAATATTATACTAATTGCTACACCACAATCCTAGAGAAAAAGTTAGATTAATCAATTGGAAATTTCTAGGCACAATATTACCTAGGCACAAGGTTGCCATTACTTTCATTGAAATTCAACATTGAAATTCAAAACAAATTCAAAAAGTTACTTGAAATACAAGAAGAATACACTCCAAATGAACTTTAAAACAAAATAAGTGACATTTTCAATGACTGTGCAAAAAACAGGCTACACAAAAAGAGCAGGAAGAAGAAAGAGTATATATCAGAAGAAACTATGAGCATTATCCAAGAAAGAAGACACATCAAAAATAGTAGTAGAAACAGAACAAATTATAGAATCCTGTCAAGAGATATACAAAGAAGAATTAGACAAGACAAGCAAAACTACATAAACAAAATATGCCTGGAAATAGAAGGGCAGAAAAGCCAAGGTAACAGTAAAACGATGTTCGAAAATGTACGCCACTTAAGAGACAGCAAACCTCAACCATCATTAAAAGGGCTGAAAGATAAACACGGAAACATACTAACAGAAGGGAAGCATATCTTATATAGATGGAAGGAATACTGCAGTGAGATGTATAATGACCCAAGAAAAACTAAAAACAAAACAATAGACGAATATGAAAAGGAGCCAGAATCCACAAAGGAAGAAGTAAGACACTCAATAGAAATTTTAAAGAAAGGAAATGTCCGAGATGGCTTAACAACAAAAATGATACACGCAGGTGGTGATGCCAGAATCAAGATTTACCACAAACTCTGCTGCAAAATATGGGAAAGCGGCACATGGCCGGAGGAATGGAAAAAATCATTGTATATACCCCTCCCAAAAAGGCGACCTTCAGATTTGCTCTAACTACTGAACTATAGCCCTTATAAGTCAAGCAAGTAAAATAATGTTAAACATCATAATGCAAAGAATCAAACAGAAATTAGAGATGGAGATAAACGAAACACAGGCTGATTTCAGATCAGGCAGAGGAACAAGAGATCACATCCTTAACATGAGATTGATCATAGAAAAGTGTAGGGAATTTTCAACTGACCTGCACATGTGTTTCATAGATTACTCAAAAGCGTTCGACTGCGTCCAACACCAGCAACTATGAGAGATAATGAACAGCATGGGTTTCCCAAGACATCTGATTCATCTAATAGAGGAACTTTACCAAGATCAAAAGGCTGCAGTGAAGTTAGAGGACGATCTCTCAGAGTGGTTTGAGGTACAGCGTGGAGTAAGGCAGGGATGCACACTCTCCCCATACCTGTTAAACATCTACGCAGAAAGTATAATGAGGAATGTGAGAGAAGACATACACAACGCTGACTACCACGCTTTAAACATAGGTGGATTCCTAATCCCGGAACTACGCTACGCAGACGTTGCAGTGCTTCTTTCAAATGATATAAAGGGATTGGAACAACTAATCAAGAACATAAAGACATATAGCGAAGCACAAAACTTGTATTTAAACACGCAAAAAACAAATATCTTGTCAACAGATACAGCAACCAAAAATCAGAATAGACAATACCGAGATAGAATGTGTGGATAAATTTGAATACTTAGGAGCAAACATCAACAGTGCAGGAGACTGCATGGCAGAAATAAGAAAGAGATTGGCAATGGCATATTGCAAAATAACACGGTTGAAAAAACATATGGAAAAACAACAAAATAAAAACGAAAGTGATAATGTTTCTAAATTTTAATTTGCCGGTTGCAACATACGGCTGTGAAACATGGACCCTAAGTAAAACAGCGGCAAAGAAGATCAACGCCTTCGAGCTGAAATGCTACAGAAAGATACTTAGAATATCATGGAAGGATAAACTCAGATATTATAAACACATTGAAGATTCCAGAGTGTTGGTCACAATAACAAAAAGAAAACTACGCCTGTTTGGTCATATAAAGAGACACAACTGTTTAGAAAGACAAATAATGGAGGGAAGAGTACCTGGGAAGAGGAGAAAGGGCAGACTAAGAAGACGATGGACTGACAACATTAAAGATCACATGAATACTTCACTAGAAAATGCAAGCCACATCGCCCAAGACAGAGAGAGCTTCAGAGAGTTCATTGGGAAGACAATGTTCTGGAAGGAATACATCACATGACACAACATATTTTGGACATATAAAAAACACAATGATTTAGAAAGGTTAATCATGGAGAGAAAAGTTCCATTAAAGAGAACAAGAGGCAGACCAAAACTACGATGGACACATGATATCGAAGATCTGCTGAACATAACACTGAATAACTTGCACAGAGAGTCGAGAGGCTTACAGAGTGGCAGTGAGTACAATGTTCTGTGCACAAACAGATAAATAGTTTCTAAGAGTCTGTTCTGTTCGCTTATCAGTTGCTGTCCTTGATGCACCCGCTGCACAATACAGGGTCTTTCCAGTTCCTGCCTTTGAAGCCATTGTTGATACTATGATATTCCGCCTTCTCCACCAGCAGCTGAGTTATACAGTAAGAGAGGTCGTCTGCTTGCTGTATAGCTGCATGCAGTTCAGTTGACTAAGCAATGTCGTACCTAGAGAGTGGGAGTGCAGCTGCTCATAAGATAACACGCTGATGCTGCTCACAAGACAACACGTGAGCTGGACAGGATTGGAGGAACAAAATAGGATCCTGGTCTTCCTAAAGGGAAGTGGCTGTCACTCAACATGAAGTACTGTAAATATGAAATAATGTAAATGTATTATTAATGCAAAAAAATAAAATTAATTGTTCAGTTACTGTATATTTGTACATTAACATATTTGTCATTCTCAGTATGTCCAGAAAGAAGATACTAACACTTATATTTGTACGAGAGGCTGGGAGAATATTACTTGGAATGAAAAAGAGAGGTTTTGGTGTGGGTCGGTGGAATGGCTTTGGTGGAAAAGTTGAAGATGGAGAAACTGTCATACAAGGTGCTAAAAGGTGAGTATTTTAAAAATTAATGTATTTTTCCCAATTTGGGTGCACAATTTATGGTAGTGTGTGGCCAACTGGTTAGACCACTTGTCTAACAATCATGATGGCATGGATTAAAATCTCAGAATGACTTTATAGCTCTATCAATGATGTGTGCAATAAATTGTTAGAGTCCTGCTTTTATTGTGTATACTTTTTTACATTTCATTACAATATTTTCAGATATTCCCTTTTCTCTTTGAGATCCAAATAATCGTATCCTATTATTTTTGTCAGTGATTATATTGCTCTCATCTTTTTTTTTTGGCTTCATGTAATGTAGAAAATGTACCACCAGCTCTTGCTCTTGCTTGCCCACCACAGCTAAATTATATATTTTATGATAGTACAGCTGAAGACATATGTTGGACCATTTGGCAAAATTAAAACAGCAATTCAGTACATTTCTGTTCTCTGGACTAGTTCCTGCTGAAAATCTAGTTGGACCATTCATTTCATTATCTTTGACCTCAAACAAATGTAATTATCTGACTTAACTATCACCATTTTTGCATAGGCCTATGATGTTATATTTGGTTAGACAAAATAAATATATAATTTATATTTTTGCTTTATATATCCAGTTTTTATAAGCGAATGAAATCCTTTGATCTTTGTCTTATACTAATTATTGTGTATCCATAATTTTGATTTAACCACTTCAGACATTACACTGGATACAGCTCTAACCTTACGGACCCCATAGACGACTGGAAACACCCATATAGAAGGATCCGTCTCTGTCCCTCGTCACTCTGCTTCTATGCCCCGAATCTTCAGTACTGAATTACACAAAATTAAGCTCACATGGTGTAGAATTCCCACCACATGAAGCTAGGACTATGTCACAGTTTAAAGGTCAAATTCCTTCACACATTATAAATGTAAGAATGATAAGGCCAGCTCATTTTGTGAACAACAGTCTGAAGCGAATTTTGCTGATTTTTGACTCCACATTTCAGTGGAATGTTTTTGTATTATATTTCGACAATGATGATTTCTTGAGAATTACAATTGTTATAATAAAATAGTATTAAAACATTGCTTTTGGAAAATATATCCAGACATTTCATGGATTCATATAGGACATGAAAAATATACTGTGTAATATGTCCTTGTCATTAGAGGTGAGATAGTTCTGCAGTGCTATATAACCCCTATACTAACATATGGTTGCGAGTCTTGAACAATAAACAAACTGGAAAGTGGAAAATTAGAGGCAACAGAGATGTGGTTCTACAGAAGAATGCTGAGAATACCATGGACTGCCAAAAAACTAATGTAGAGGTGTTGAAAGAGTCAAATGTGAAACGGACCTTAATCAACAATATTAAGAAAAAGGCAATCTTCTTTTTTTGGTCACTTCATGAGACAAGCAGGTTTAGAGAACATAGTCACAACAAGCAAAATTGAAGGCAACAGAGACAGGGCGACAACGTGAGAAAATATTAGACAATTTGACAACCTGGCATGGCAAGGAAACAACAACGACTTTGATACATAATACTGTGGACAGAGAGCTGTGGAGAGCCATGACCACCTACGCCAGCCGGCATGGCACCTGATGATGATGATGATGATGATATAGGACCAGTACATTGTATATAATGAGGATTGTGTCAGATTGAAATTGCGGCTAATTACTTCTAGGTCAAATGTTCGACAGCGTGTTTGTGAAGCGTCTTCGTATGTAATATCTACATGTTTTTGTGTTTGGTGTGTTGTTATATTATAAGAATGTTCATTTATTAAATGAATAACACAAAAACAATATTTATCAGGGGTACCACAGGTCGCCATTGAAAATAATTGTGTCCGCTAGCTCTAGTCTTTTACGACATGATTTCTTCATGCTTTATTGGTTTGTTAAGTCCATATTATATTAATTTGGTTAGAAAACGGCATATATA
Source organism: Meghimatium bilineatum (assembly GCA_034231615.1). NCBI lineage: Eukaryota > Metazoa > Mollusca > Gastropoda > Stylommatophora > Philomycidae > Meghimatium > Meghimatium bilineatum. The sequence goes on along the minus strand of CM067320.1, from coordinate 43,733,941 downwards.
CATTGAGGAGGATTTTTACCAATGTTGCCACACATTGTTTAAATATTAAATGTGTCAAGAAATAGTTTTTGTGATTTTTTCAATTGTAGTTTTGAGATTTTCACCCCAATTTTCAACTTCACAACTGTCATATCACATATACAACAACAAAAAAACACAATAATATGTATTATTGACTCCTTTATTTACATGTGCAATAATTATTTGGAAATCTATAATAAAAAAAAATTATCACATTTTCCAAACACTCACCTAAAATAGTACACATTGTCAAAAAATAATCTGGACCCAGGAAAAGTTGTGTAGTTTTAATCTTGGACTCTGAAGGTTAAACACCAGATACAATCTTAAACACTGTCTTGTATTCAAGAGTGCAAAATAGTGCAATTTCAAGCTTAAATTATGTCAATTGTGTGATAAACCAATCATGTGTAAATGAGAGCTTATAATTGACTGAAAACGTTTATAAAAATGTGTGCTGACAAGTAAAGTAGATTTTTGATATATATATATATTGCAAATAGATTAAGGTTGAAACCAAGTACAGTACTATTTTTATGGAAATTTTAATTCATATAGTCTATACCATTTTGAATTCACATGCAAAATTTCAATTATATGCAATATATTGGCTAAGATACATCATTTTGAAGTTGGACAAACTGAAATGTTTCTATAGTAAATTTTACAATTCTGCTATACTATAGAGAAATCCAGTGACAGTTTGAGAACAAATGAAAAAGAAATGACAGTAATTTTTATTAGTGCAGCTGTGATAATCTGCTTCAGAGTTTAAAAGGTCAATTTTTGTGTGTTCAAAATCATCAAAGGGCTTAAAATAATTTAAACTGCTGAAGTCTAACGTGTTGGATTATTGACGCAAATAAAACACATATCTGTTCTCTGGACTACATCCTGCTGGAAATCATAACAACCCTACTACGGGAGTGGTCCATGAGAGTTTGAGAACAAATGAAAAAAATACATAAGGTAACCTAAAACTTTAAATGTAGATTTTATGCCATCTCAATTAGGAGTGGTTACAATTTTTCTAAACATCTTGTCTTCTATCATGCTGCACATTTCATATATTTATTTTCACAAATTTTTTAAAGGAACTTCTAAAACATTCCCCTCATTGTCTGCTAGAAGACCACTGCGCACCTATTAGTGTGTCAAGTCTGTACATTGTAATTTAGTTAGTTTTATTAACTGATGTGTACATTTATCTTTAAAAGGTTGACTGCATAAAGCCTACTCTGTGGTTAATTTTGGTATTTTTCTAGAGAACTGTTAGAAGAATGTGGTGTAGTTGCAAACACTTTGAAGACTGTAGGACTCATCAATTTTGAGTTTGAAAGTGACCCAGTAATTTTGGAGGTTCATATTTTTCAAACATCAGACTTCTCTGGCAAGCCAATTGAGACTGAAGGTCAGAATATTTTGTGAATTGTTAATTTCCAATGAATATCTGATAAATAATTGTGACTTTTATTGATAATTTAAAATTAGTTGAAATTGGCATCACTGTACTAATTGCCTCCATAAACAAGGAGACTTACAATTGTATTATAATGTAAAGTCAACGTCATATATAGGATTCTTGGCTGTGCTATGGAGTTTCATGCACTGGTTCAAATCCACATAGGTAACTTCTTGCTTGGTATCTCAGCTGATATGATGGCTTATATAGATATAAAAAAAAGCAATGAACCAACATAGAACCAGAACCATCAGCCATTATACCCTAAGAGATTTACTGAAGCAGAGATCTGAGCACCTATGGATGTTTCCGGTGTGCAAGAAGGATAAACAACCTAATACCTAATTCCCTCCATAAGTTCTCAGCCTCTTTAAATTTCTTTAAAATGTCAGCACCATAACACTTGAAAATTAGCACTTGTAACTAGGGGTGTACCGGATTCCGGCTCCGGTCCAATTTTGCCGGATTTGTGTTGCCTAGTCACGTGAATTTTCTGTACATGTTTCATGCGGCCACGCCGAATTTTTGGCAATAGCACAGTAGCATTTTCTGTTTACTATTTCTCTCTGATGTAAATATTTTAAGAAATAAACACCCATTTTGAATTTTAATGATGCATTACTTCATGAGTGTGGGACTTGAATATTTCGTATTTTCGTAAATTTCTTTGGTCTTGCCGATAAAATAAAATGACATCAAAATCTAAGTCATACAGCGCTGTTTGGGATTACTTCAAGGTTAAAGATGATGATTCAGCGAAGGTAATATGTAAGTTGTGCGACAAATAGTTATCGCGTGGACGATCAGATCGCTCCAAAGACTTCTCAACATCATCAATGCAGACCCATTTGTGATCGATGCACAGGAAAAGCTATGACGAAATGATGGAAAAGAAAGCATCATTGGAGGCCAGTGTATTGGCGACCACATCTATGATGAATCTGGGACCATGTTTGCACAAAGCAATCAGCAGTCAATTGTGCAGGCATGGGACAGGGCCAAAATGTGGGACATCAACAGTCCCAATGCTAAACACATTCATGCTGCCGTAGCCCAAATGATAGCCATAGATATGGAGCCTTTTCAAGTAGTGGAATGACCAGGTTTCAGAGAGTTGATACATACAATGGAAAAAAGATATGAATTGCCTTCAAGAAAGTACTTTGCTGAACATGTCATTCCTGACATGTGTAAACGTCTGAAGGTAAAAATTGCAGCAATGATATCTGACACTGATTACATATCATTCACAACAGATACGTGGACAGCTGAACACACCACTCAGCCATTTATGGGCCTCACTGGCCATTGGTTAACAGACGCCTTCGTTCACCGCAGTGTAGTCTTCCATTGTACTGCATTTATGAACATCATATGGCCACAAACTTGCTTGCACATTTTGAAATGATGCTGGATGAGTGGTCAATTGCACGTGAGAAGTGCCATGTTGTTGTGAGAGACAATGCATTCAACATTGCCAAATGCTTTCGTGATGGCAGCTATTCAAGTGTTGGATGTTTTGCGCACACACTGCAGCTATGTGTGCATGATGGTCTTTTGAGTCTAAAGTATGTTGCTGACATCATCAGTACTGGAAGAAAATTGGTAGGACATTTCAAATACTCTTCTTCAGCAACCAGTCGTTTGCATGAACTTCAAAATGAATTAAACCTACCACAACATCAGCATATCCAGGATGTGACAACGCGATGGAACTCAAAGTTCTATATGCTATGACGTCTGTTAGAACAACGGCGCAGCATCAGCCTGTACTGTGTTGAAATTGATTCAGTAACTGGACTAATGGCACAGCAGTGGGCAGTCACAAAGAATGTGGTAGCTATTTTGGTACCATTTCAAGAACTCACTCGTGAAATAATTGCAGCTCAGGCATCAATATCAGTTGTGATCCCATTAGTGAAAACACTCATGGCTTTCCTCCAGAAAGAAGGTAGTGATGCTGGGATCAAAGCAGCTCTGCTTGAAGCTGTTAGCAGCATATTTGCGAACATTTAATCTAACAGTATTTACAGCTGTGCCACACTACTGGATCCTCGATTCAAACTGTGCTTTTTCTCAGGACATGGTAGAAGTGATGCACGAGTCCATCTGCTGTTAGCTAACTCCATTATTAATTCAGCAAACACAGTCAGTCCACAGGATCCATCAGCTACTAGTAGTAGTACTAGTGTTTTGACTTCTGTGAGCACTGCCACACGGTACGAGTCCAGTCTATGGAGCTGTTTTAACACAATTGTCGAGGAAAATCCCACCACAGATCATTCTGCCAGTGTCAAAGGCAACAGCATTAACACTGAGGTGACACAGTACCTGTCAGAGCCACTTCAAACTCGACAGTCAGATCCAGTTTCATGGTGGCATGCCAATAAGCAAAGATTTCCAATTATTGCTAGACTGCCGCATTTCTTGCACCACCACCTACAAGTGTGCCAACGGAGAGGCTGTTCAGTACTGAAGGAGACATTATTACTGACCAGAGTAGTAGCCTTTTACCACAAAATGTGAAGATGTTGATTTTCCTGAAATACAACTTGTCCCTTCTTGACTCTGAGAGTTCAACTTCACAGCCATAACGAATACTGACTGACTGAAATAGTGAAAGTACTGAATGAATGTATTTCAATAAATTCAATTTGTTCAATATACTATTGTTGTGAGTTGTAACCGAGCTGCCAACTGAAAATAATGTGAAAACTAAAAACTGAAAATTAAAATTACTAAAGTAGCATTATGTATTATGTTTCATCTTTAACGTATGGAACTTAATATTACTTATTCTAATGTAAATGTAATTATTTTACATTTAAATGATTTAATGAGTATATGTCATCATTCTCATGTCTATAGTAATGAACTGCAGTAATCAACAGTCGAGTAACTCCACTCACCTAAGTCAAGTGATGTAGTACGTTATTTAATTTTTGTTTTATTTGTAGCTCCGGCCGGCCGGATCTCACTTCATAAAACCGGCTCTGGTCAGATTTCAAAAATTTGAATCCGGTACAACCCTACTTGTACTAGGGCGGATTTAGACCTTTATATTTTATTTATATATTACTTTATATATTATATTTAGACCAAAGGGAATTAGACCTTTATACTTGGAGAATTGAATCCAGTGTGCTATTGTTCTTCCATCATTTGTGATGATGACTATTTGTTACATCCACTTTTGAAAATAGGTTAGAGATATGTCGTTTCTTACGAGTTCGTAGATAGCTAATTAGCCCTATTCGAGCCACAATTGTCCTTGGACAGTTTGGGCATAGAATGATCACTGTAGACAGTTTGTGGTCTATCCGTGACCTTCTAGCTACTCTGTTGAGCTGCTACATTTCTCCTCTTTTCACAGGATAATGCCCCCTTTTTGACTAGAGCGACATGTAGATCTATTTTGGGAAAGTTCATCCCATGTATCTTGGTCTATTTCAAAGGCCATCGGTGAGGTCTTTAACGAGTCCTTGTAACGCTTCTTTTGACCACCTTGAGATCGCGTATCCTTCTCCAACTCACCATAGAGAAGTATCTTTGGCAGGCGATGATCTGACATACGTACCAGATGACATGCCCAACGAATCTGTGTCTGCATAAGAATAGTGTCAATACTAGGGCTACCAGATTTGTCAAGGGCTATGGTATCTGGAATCTTGTCTTTCCATCTGATGTTCATAACTTTTCTGAGGCAAGTTGTATGAAATTGATTGAGTTTCCTTACATGATGTATATACACAATCCATGTTTCACTAGTGTATAACAGCACTGGAAGTACCACTGCTCTGTAAACTTTCAATGTAGTCTGTAAGTTAAGCCATTTCAATGCCACACATTTGTATACTTTCTGCTTGCATTGGAGATCCTTGTATACATTGAATTCATCAATGTTGTATTGATCTTGTGATAAAGTACTATCTAGGCATGTGAATCTATTTAAAACTTTCAGTGCTATGCCATTTAACCTTATGCATGGCTCGAGATAGCTTTTGCCAGGTGCTGGTTGTAACATGACTTCTGTTTTCTCCATGTTAATAGTAAGTGCAAAGTTGGTAAAAGCTTTGGAGAGTCTGTCTATAATAATCTGTAGTTAAGTCTGAGTTGGCATTTAGGGCACAGTCATCAGGAAATAGAGATCCCTGATTGTGTGTGATTTGACTTTGGTTTTTGCTCGGAGCCGCTGAAGGTTGAACATTTTCCATTGATTCTATATAGGATGGCTACTCCCAAGTCCAATCTCTTAAAGCATCATCCAAAATAGCAGAGAACATAATGCTGAACAGGGTAGGTGCTAATACACATCCCTGTTTAACTTTAACAGTGTACTACTGATGTGCTATCAGATTGTTGCAAGACAATAATTCTATATTTGCCTTTGTTTTGTGATCTAACTCACTTTTTGTACTTTTGTCAGCACGCATGGTCATATTGCAATCATACACCATATATACTGTGTAGTCAAAAAGTATCAACATTAACACCACCAAATAGTTGCAGAAATTCATGTTATTGAATGTCTGCATACAAAATGGTGAAACATACTTTCTTGCATACACACATAGACCCTCCTTTGAGTAGAAGGCTTCTTCTCAGTGCATTATATACTGCTAATAGTTGAAGTCTTCTTGGAAAAAAGCTCTGGAGAAATACTCCAATTGCACATAGGAAACAAGGGCTTCATCCTTTGCAAAAATCTAGGAATTGAAACAAACACGAGACACTCGTCAGCACAATCCATATTCAGCAGATTGGGATATGATTCTGTCTGGGTTGTCTCATGTACTTTACACTTTTAATTACATTTTTTTTAAACAGTTCTTTAGAGATTATTATTCTACAACATTCATTCTCAAACTACCGCTGGTTCTCTCTTGTAGCAGGACAATGGATGGCTCTACTAGATTTCCAGCAGAATGTAGTCCTTAGAATGGAAATGCGTTGTGTCACCATTTTATTTGTACCAATGGCCCGACACATCCATTTTCTGTGAGTTCTTTAGAGATAAATTACATGACCAATAGGAACAAAACAGCCATGTAGTTATCAGTAGATGCTAAATGCCGTGCGTACTAGTGTAGGCAATCATTTAACAATTTCTATCCTTAGTTGATCAGCTGTGTTGGTACTTTGTACTGTGTTGGTAGGCCACTTTTTGTGAGAGGTTAATCAGATACTTATAGTTCTGTTATCATTCTTTTTCAACCTTCTAGATCGGTCTTCAGTAAAGTTCAAAGGGTTCAAAAGTCGTAGAGGATTGACTTCACTGTACTCGGTTTCCCATATGGTACATATCACTCAATGAAGTGCCAAGCTGCCTGCTGAGATAGCACTTAACTCCATAACTTCAAGTGATAATCCACAGGGATCTCAGAAAAATCCACCTTGTAAACAAGATGACACAAGCAGGATTTGAACTCATGACCTCTTGAGCACAAGGTGAACAGCTTAACAGTCTTCAGCAATGCTATCTCTATCTGGCCAAAATACAATTTGTCATAACAAACAGCAAAATTGATTGACATGCTGAAGTTGTGTGTGTGAGGCTGAATAGTGCAGAAATTAAATCAAAGCTGTAAACCATGACACGATGCATTCCATTTTCCAGACTACATCCTTCTAAGCAGCAGGAGTTTGAGAGCGAATGAAGAAAAAGAATCATATTGACAGCACAAGCTAGGGACCAAACCCGAAATAAAGGAAAATGAAAACGGATGTGCTGAACCTCGGAAGTCCAGGTCACAGAGTGGCCAATTGAGGTGCAAATAATACAGTTCTACTGTGGAACTTGCAGCACAACGTATTTCACGCTCCCCGGCAGAAATCACACGATAAATTTGTTATGGTTACATGAGAGTGAACGCTGGAGAAGAAGAAGACAGCACAAGCAGCAATGTCTTGTGAACTTTCATAATCTCCCACTCAAGAAGGCTGGCTGGGTACATGATTTATTTATTGAGATAACACATTCTGTGAAAAATTTGACTTGTTTATTTTCAGAAATGCAGCCACAGTGGTATTCTGAAGAAAGCATCCCATTTAATCAAATGTGGCCCGATGACAAGTTATGGTTTCCATACATGTTAGGTGGTAGACAGTTTGAAGGCTATTTCTATTTCAAAGGATTGGACATTATACTAAATCACTGGATAAAGGAGGTTAATAGTCTTAAAGTATGAATATAGTTGTTATTTTTGTAGCTATATTTTCTAAAACAGTATCCCTAAAAAAGTCACAACAAATTCATATAACAAAGCAATATTGGTTCAATACAGGGATCAGTGACCAAATCACATGACAACAGTCCAACATTTTAATTTCATATGCTATTGTACAGAGCTTCTGTTACTTGGAAATTAAAAAAATTGTAACTTTTGATACTGATCTAGCGGTTTTGGTCTCATCGCACTGGCCATCCACCCCCACTCAGTGTGTAGCACACATATCGAGTGATCGGGGCTCTCATCGTGTAACACGTAGAATGTTGGATGCATCAGTATGTGCATCTTTATCAGAATTTCGTTCCGTTTAATTATGTTATCTTTTTGTTCCGTAGGAACTTGATCACTTATCCCTGTAGAGTACCACAATATGCCTATATAGGGCCTACCTCTCCCTTCCCATCATTAATGGTTGAAAAGATGTAATGGATTTCGCTACAATTCACAGGGAAGGTAAAGGAATGTCTAAATAATACCTTTCCACAAGGAAATGGATTCTGTGGTCCTTGAAGCCCAGTGATTACATCATGTGAAACATTGTACAAGGGACGTAACGTATTAATAATTGCAAGGGACATAACATATGGTAATAAATGTCCATAACTGTATATACTGAAATTCATTATTATTACACACATATTCTGTCAGTCTCGACCCATTCGTTATAACAAGATTCTGCTGTAATGGATTGACCTTATTATATATTATTCCCATATGTGCTCTGTCCCTATTATTAAATTGGTCCACTACCTGCTGAGAGCATCACTCCTTGCACATAACTTCATAGATCCAAGCTATAACCCACATAAATCTCTAAAATAAATCACTTTGTAAATAAGACATCATAATCTCGGATCAAACCTGCAGCCTCTTGAGCAGACTGCTTTACCACTATGCCAGGAATATCGACCATTTTGTATCTTTCGAAGCATGGCCTGTGAGTCTTACACAAAAGCCTTAATAAATACAGTTCCAAGTATAGCAATATATTATATGTTGAAGTATAGCAATAACCCTTCTATAACAATGAAGAACTTGACAAGATATTAAAACATGATGTAAGCTCATTAACATAATGCGGTCAACAGTTGATATCCCAGAAATATCAGTTGGATGACATAACATAAATAATTTGAGATATGCGGATGACACTGTTCTGATTGCAAAACACGAGGAAGTCTTTCAAGATTTAATTAATGTAGTAGTCAATAAAGTAAAGAGAAAGGCCTCTTCCTAAATATCACAAAAACAGAAGTAATGGTTATTTCAAAGAAACAAAATACCAAACCTTGCAAGATTAAATTGAATGATATAGTATTAAAACAGGTCCACCAATTCAAATATATAAAGGTAGGTCCCATGGCATCTGCCGTCGGGGATGAAGATAACTCTTCATGTACTAAGCCGCAGCAACTATTAGGTGGGGTGGCCAATTCCCTTCCTTGCTGTTTTTTTTACCTTCCCTAATTCATGTGTCAGGTACTCATTTACAGCTGAGTCGACTGGAGGAGTGGTCGTGTCAAGTGAGAAATCACAACCCGGACATTTTTTTATAGGTACAACAATTACAGCAGATGGAAGAAGTTCAAAAGAAATAAATTGCAGAATAGGGCAGGCAAAAACAACATTCAGAAAAATGAAAAATATACTGTGTAATATGACCTTGTCATTAGAGGTGAGAAAGAGAGTTCTGCAGTGCTATATAACTCCTATACTAACATATGGATGCAAGTCTTGGACAATAAACAAACTGGAAAGTGAGAAATTAGAGGTAATAGAGATGTGGTCTAAAGAAGAATGCTGAGAATACCATGGACTACCAGAAAAACTAATGTAGAGGTGTTGAAAGAGTCAAATGCGAAACAGACCTTAATCAATAATATAAAAAAAGACAATCTTCATTTTTTGGCCACTTCATGAGACGGGGAGGTTTGGAGAACATAATCACAACAGGCAAGATTAAAGTCCACATGGTGACAATCTGATATTATTTTAGACAGATTGGCAAGAGCTGGGGTGAGCCATGATCGTCTACGCCAGTTGGCATGGCACCTGATGATGAAGCTAATTATTAGAAATTGCAACATTTTTTTTACGTATTTCTGTGGCACAGTGGTTAAACCATATTTTGTGTTCAGGAGGTCATGGGTTCAAAATTGGGCAACAACATCTGGTTTACAAGTGCATTTTTTTTTTTTTTTTTTAGATCTCTGTGAATAATTGCTTAAACTAGAGTGCTCTGAAAAAAGCTCTTAGCATTGTTCTGTTCTGAGAGGTATAGAGTGCATAAGGGAAACCCATATACATTGAGGTCAATTCCTTGCACATTTTTTCTAACAGATTTGATTTATGTACTGTATTTTGTTCATACCATTTTTTTTTGTATTTACATTTTATTAGATAAAGACATTTTGATAGTACTTTGTACAATTAATATTTTTTGTTTTTCTATATTACTTCTTTGTTTATTCTTACTATTTCATTATTGGTATCAAGCTAGTCGATGGGGATTGGGGTGGGAGGGACAGCACAACACACAAGACAATATCAAAAGATAGATGGGGGGGGGGACACTATTAGAACACCACAACACACTTACACAGGAAGAGTGTGTACAGACGCAATATTTTCTTTATGACAAATTAGTGAAAAAAACAATAGAATACAAAAACCAAATAAATATTGATTTTACAGATCAAGAGAAAGCTTTTGATACAATAAATAAGAAACTGCTCTGAAATATTCTTGAAAATTATGGAATTAAATGACCATTATTATTAAGCTTTGTAAGAGCCATACAAAGAGATAGTGAAAATGCAGTTAGAACAATGTACATGATTTATAATGCGGTTTTCAGTAACATCAGGAGTTAGACAGTGGTGTTATCATCATTATTATTTATATGGATAGTATTGCCAAAACAGTAAAAAAAAACACCACCAAACACTTGACAGCCAAATAATTGAACTGCTCTTTGCTGACAATCAGTGTCTACTCCACAGTTCAATTGGAGAGCTGCAAGATCATAGATACTTACTCAATGAAAGCTGCCTCAATCACAACATGAAGGAAAATCAATAGGCCTACAGAAAAAACAAGTACATGTCTATAGGTAGAAAACCCAATACAATCAAAATAAAGATAAATAATCAATTACTTTGAATAAGTGCAGGAATTTAAATATCTTTGCAGCATGTTCACAGACAACTAGAAAAGACAGATAGCTCAAGACAAGAATTCAGAAATGCTAAGTAAATTAAGTTATGAACATACACCAATTGTGAAACACAAATTTATCCCATTTGAAACCACAGAGCAAATCATACATTTAATTTTCATATTGTGTTATCAATGTCAGACGTGGACACTAGCAAAAGAATAAGAGAGAAAGATTACCACTTGTGAAATGAGATGTCTAAGAAAAGCAGCAAATAGAAAGAACAAGAAATCATATGAGGAATAAAGAGATTACAAGAACTATTGGAACAGCATCTGTGGTCAAATATATTGAAAAACAGACTAAATGGTTTGCCACTTAATGATAATGAACCCTTATTGGTCAGCAATAAGAGCATACAACATGAAAGTGGACACAGCAAGATACAGAGGAAGATGAAGCATTGAAGGAGTTACCAATGTTCTGAGAAGCCACAATATTACAGTACATCAAGTGGCCATACGCCCGTGTGGTACAGGGGCCCGAAAGGGGAGAAAAGAATAGCAACACTATCTTCCACGCATGTCAGAAAAGGTGACTAAGGAGGTTATGGGATGGAGTTGGCTGTCCCATCCCATATAGGGTCAGTGACCCAAAGCCATGCTGAAGTCGGATGTGTCCAGCCGAAAGGCGCAGATATTGAAGCAATGCTGTGAACCATGACACAAGGCTTTCCGTTCTCCTGACTACATCCTGCTAATCTGCAGGAGTTTGAGAACGAACACAGAAGAAGTGGCCATAGACCCAAAAAAACACCAATCATCATTCAATCCTGCGATGCCTTTACAGCAAAAGTAGAGAAAATACAATAGATCTAGAGTATTGGAGAGGGAATTACTGGTGAAGGAGCATTTTACTACAAATGGTCGTAAAGTAGTGTTTACTGACGACGCTTGTTTTTTTGTGTGTCATCTACTTATTCTGTCAAAGTTAAGAAGAGAAATACAAACAACAGTGTGATTTACAAAAAATCTGTAAGACTGTCAGACTCGCTAAAAAAAATGGGTACTGAAATATATTTTTTTCAAACTCAATAACAAATACAAATTGAAAGCTATAACAATTTCTTCTGTTTCTGCAGTACTCAGTATAGAATTTAACAAAGTGACATTTCAGTCTTTACCACACCAGTAAGCTAACGTTTGCGTTGTTGAAATTAATTGTTGATTATTTTCACTTTAATACAGATAAAAATCTTCCTGTTTTTAGAAGTTATGTATTGAGGAATTTCAATTGGAATGATCAGCTGGGGTTGGTGTAGTCACTCAGGTGATTTAGTTAGTCTGTCTAAAGCATCTGTAACTTGGTTCTCTCTCAATAATCACATTATAAATGCTGAATATTACTTTGTGTGGGGACACTCTTGAAAGAATCATCATGTGACAGAATGTGGTCTTCTTTATGGATTCACTGAACACTCCGTGATTCTGGGCGAGTTGACCTGCCACAGCTAGAGACATGTTTAAGCAATCTAATATATTACTGTACCATCGTCATCTTGGGCACCCTTTTTTCCTGTTACCATTTAACTCTGACTTCCTCTATTAATCTTTCCATGCTGTCATGTCTCTTTATATGACCAAAAAATCCCCACTGCACATAGGAAGTAAGAGCTAATTGATTGCAATTCATGAAGGAAAATGAAGATGACCAAAAAACACAGCTTTCTTGTTAAGATGTTATTTGGGTGTGTTTTTTTAGGATCATCTGGGCTTCAATTATCTTGTTGACCACATCCTTCCAACGACAAGATAAGGTCTGTCAGCTATGAATGTAATAACTGCTGTTCTGGGTGAATAGAGGTTATTATTTCTTCTGTACCAAGGATCGGTTGTTTCTGTGTATGGAATATGCATTGGCAATTATAAGTTTCAGCCAGATGCAGACTGAAAGCTTGGATAATATCCAGAATGAGGCGATGCGGATCATTCTTGGGTGCACAGGGAACACATTTGTGTGAGAAACCTATGAGTGTGTTCTGTGTGCAGTGATGATGAACACCTCGGCTAACTGTCATCCATCATCACTTGGTCAGCTCTTTTTCCAGCAATCATACCTTTCATTACTAGCTTTCCCCAAGTGTTGTCACTTCCATTAAGATGGCACACCATAACAGCTGTGTTTTTCTCTGGTCATTTCGTTGTAGGAGTTTTGAAGAATATTTGGGCACCACCATATTAAAACAAGCCCACTGAGCTGTTATTTTGAGATATTAAGGATGACTTTTACATTAAGTGATGGTGACAACAGAGGAACAACTACAAGAGTTAACAAAAAGAATGGAAATTTCTAGCAAAAAACTTGGCATGGAGATAAATACACATGAGTAACATTTTGGTGAATAGGAGTACTATTGATAATTTAGTCCCAGCCAATATAGAGCTTAACAATTGAAGACTTGCAGAGGTTTTGACATTTACTTATCTTGGGGCCCAGATTAGTGATGATGGCAAATCAACAACTGAAGTTAAGAAAAGACTGACCATGGGCACCGTGGGACTGACATTATGACAAGATTAGCCACCATTTGGAAAAGCTGGATCACTACCCTTATTAAGATAAACTTATATAAGTCATTGGTTCTGTCAATATTTCTATACGGCTGTGAGATCTGGACTCTAATTGTGGACTTGAAGAATCCATTCATTTGAAAACAAATGCTATAGACATGTGTTGGGCATCTATTACCGGGAACATTAGACCAATGTATTTGTGCATGATCAAGATATCGATGTTAATATACAAAATGAAGATGGAAATTAACCATTACATTTAGCTTGTCATAATAATAATATTGAAATGGTTAAATTATTATTAGAACATAAAGATATTGATGTTAATATAAAACATACGGATATTGATGTTAATATAAAACATACGGATATTGATGTTAATATAAAGATATTGATCTAAACATTTAGCTTGTGCAAATGAAAATATTATTAAATCATAAAGACATTAATATAGAAGAAATATCTGGATTATATGGAAATGCTTCAATACTTTTTGCTTGGGTATATGAAAATAAAATAATTAAATTATATAAAAAGTTATTAAAAAATTATATTATTTATACAAAGAACATTTAAAGAAATATTTTACACTCCTGATTGTTATTTCAGTACAATTATTGGAAAGAAGAGAATTAATATCCTACTTTATACTATATTGAGATATATAGGGAGTTCTTTATTTTTGCTTTATGCCTTGCATCATCAGGGGTAGAAGAGTTCTCTGGATATGGCCTTTTTGTGTGTCGCATATATTTGTTTTCGTTGATTCTTTTATTTCTGTAATCCATATCTTGATGGTCTTCCCTGGCATTGTGTCTGTATAATAATGCTTTTTGAGAAGCACTATCTGATGTTAGTCTGGAAGCGTGTGAAAACCACTTAATCTGTTGTCTGCTGATGTAATCCAGGATTGACATTGTGTTTATTAGTCGTCTGATGTTTTCATTTCTGAATCTGTCTCTTATTGTTACTTCAATGTGGAAAGATCATTTTAGTTGTAACAAGTTTTCTTTTGTTGTCAGTGTTAATGTAGGAAGTGTTGCACCAAAATACAAAACACACTAACGACAGGATCAAATGTTTCGACTAAAAAGTCTTTATCAGAACAGAAACAAACAAGAAATGAATATTACAAACATAGTCGTCATGATGTAAGAGAGGAGCAAAGGGATATGATAAGGGAGATAGATAAGAGAATGAAAAAAATATAAATACAAAAAGAAAATAGAGTAAAAGGTAAAATTATAATAAAAGAATACAAATCTTAAGTAATGTCAAAGGAAAAAACTACTTATCTGTAATCATTGTTGAACACTGACTTGTTGGACATTAATGTGTATGTTAGCGGCACAAAACTAAAACACATCAGAATTGAAATATCTAGAAATAATTTTTACAGAAGACATCAAAATTGAAATGAGTTGTCAAAAAGCAAACGCTGTAATATACCAACTGTCACCGCTTCTTAAAAACCCAGAAATCAACATGGAGACCAAACGACATAATAAATAGCATCTTTATTCAATCATTATGTTACCAGTGCCAGACAAAAAACTCAAGATTACAACATGAGAGATTAAATGCCTGAGAAAGGCTATAAACGTCACCGGAAAAAATAGAATGAGAAATTAAGACATCAGAAAGATAGTCTTCTCGTTCGGAGTTTGACATGTCTACACAGCAAGTCCTGTTTTCTTAATAAATGCTGCTGTATTTGAAAGCTCCTTAGTGCTCCCATACATCTTTCTGTGGATAACCATCTCTGTGTGTGTGTTCTTCCCTTAACTGGTTTAGTGTATTGCAGGATATGTTCAGCTGTCTGTGCTGCCTGCCCACAAAGGCACAGTGATGATGAGCCCAATCTTAGTCTATTTAAGTGGCTGTTTAATTTGTTGTGTCCTGTTCTGAGGCAGAAGATAATAACCTTCTCTGCTCTGTTGAGATAGTGGTAATTGTCTTTTGGGTGGTCGACTTTCCTGATGGCTTTGATGAGGGTCTTCTTTTCTAGAAAGATAGTAAAGACTAGACAATATCCTGCAAACAAAATATAGAAAGACAGCAGATCAACTGGTTCGGGCACATTATTCGAATGAAACCATCCCAACCAGGTGTACAAGAGCAGAAAGAACGGCTACGAGGCAAGAGGAAGAACAAGATAAGAAGATTCATTCAAAGAGATTGTTAAGAACCATGGCAAGCGCAACAAAGACAGAAAACTCCCTACGACGGCATTTGTGGAAAAGACAATAGATAAATATTGGAGCATACGGATGGAATAGTGGCAGTTACTGACTTCCTCAAGTGGCTCTTTGGAACTGTATTTATTAAGATTTTTGTGTTAGACTCGCAGACCATGCTTCGAAAGATACAAAATGGTCGATATAAATGGCTTGTATCTAAAGCTTTTTAAACCTCTGTGGCATCGCATGGATTAACTGACAGGGACATGCATGCTTTCGTAGTAATGAGAGAGCAGACTTGCATCAATAGATGAGCAATTGATATTGCTTCGTGAGCGCCTGCAGTATGGGGACCTAGGGATTGATGAGACATCAAGGCTGAGGTTCGGAGGATATGATATGCCTATTAAATGTGAAAGTAGTGCAGTTTAAAAAAAATATTATAGCTGGACAAGCCTTCGTGTGGACACCAGACGGGGGAAGACCAAAAATAACGCTCAGAAGAACATTTATGAATGGATTAAAATCAACAGGCATAAATGCACAAGACCTGCAATCCTTGGCAACTGACCGTTAGGCATGGAGAACTACGACATCCGCCCTATGTGTCAAACTTGGCAAAAGAGGAACTGACTGACAGCTAGACGTAGACAAGGTTAAATTAGGAGCGTATTAAACCAACGAGCCATGGGAAAAATTAGCATGCATACTCTTTGACATTTGCTTCGGGGATAGAACCTAAGGCAATAATGTCAGTTAATAACTCACAGAATAATAGACTGTCAATAGCAGGATCATAATCATGGCACGGGGATTCTTTAAAAGTCCACGATTGTAAATTCCTGTGCCTTTTTTGTATCAAGTCTTAACTTCGTTGTGCTGGTTACGTTGTCCGCATGTCAGACTTGTAGAGGTAACAACTATTTGACTATACATCTTTCTAACACTGCGGCATTGACCAAACCCTTCAGAAGCCATAGCTCTTGACCATCTAGCCTGGCATTCCCCAATCATTGCAGGTATTAAAAACTTTGAAAAGGGTTGAACACAGCAGGCAATTCGAAAAGAGACCTAAACTTAAGAAGTAAGATATCCATTGCTCTTCTGAAGAGCATCTTCATCCCTTTTCACCTGCAAGCATACCGGATTTTGGGGCAGATGTCTCCTATTTAAAAAAAACAAATATGGGAGCATGAACACGAAAACTGAACTTTAAAAAGTGATCATCATACCATCACTATGTTACCAATGTCAAACGTGGACACTAACAACAGAATCCAAAAGAAAACTTGTTACAGCAAAAATGACTTGTCAACGTAGATTCCTCGGAGTGACAAAGAAACAGAAACTAAATCATCAGAAGACACGAACACAATGCCAATCCTGGATTACATCTGAAGGAAACATATTAAGTGGTTTTCGCATGCTTCCAGGCTACCAAAAGACAGTGCCCTCAAAATGCGTTACTATACAGACACGATTCTTCTTCTTCTTTCGTTCACTTGAAACATGTCTATATCTGTAATTCTGTCTCCTTAATAAAATTAGACACGATTGATACAGGGGCAGACGATGGAGTAAAGAAATAAAAGAGTCAACGAAAGCAAATATGTATGAAGCACATAAAAAAGTCATCTTCAGAGAACTCTTTTACTCTGACGCTGCAATGCATAAATGGGTAAACGCGAAAAGAAGAAAGAAAAAAATATACCTGTATTTGCCATGACCAGGATTGAACTCATCCTTCTGCACTCTCATACACCTTGCATTCTACTTGACATTTTATTTATTGTTATGCTCATCTTCGCTTGCGAATTTGAAAAATCATATTAATATTCATTTCCTTCCTTTTTTGCGCCGAAGTTAGCACATAGGGCAGAGGTCAGATTTCTCCAATTATGTCTGTTCAAAGCTATTCCGTGCAGTTCTTGAATAGTATGAATATTGGTTGTTTTACTTTCTCTAAGTATTGTTCTTCTGAGTGTTCTTTTTGTTCTACCCTGTGCTCTTTTGCCTGTAGGTATCCATTCAAGAGATTGGTGGTGTATTCTGTTTGCAGCAAAAAATAAAAACCTTGAATATTTAGTGATTCATGAAGAATTTACTCTGAAATTCGTTACTTCTCTTCACTGTTTAAATAATGTTCTCAGAAACCATTTATGGTCGTGATAAAAGTTCATATAAATATTTTTTTGATTTAAATAATCAGTTTTATTTAACGATGACCTTCACCTGTCTATCAATGACAAGTGTATTTGTAACAATTTAGAAGATATCCACAGTGCTAAATAGTATTGTTTTTCAGATCTCGTTATCTGTGTACACTTTTATTTACGTAACTCAGATAAATGAAATGATGTTTATAACCTTGAAAGACAGCAACAACAACAGCAAGTACAGATATGATATTAATCTAGTTACCAGCAGATTTGAAATGTATTTATACACATAGGCCTAAGTGTCACAGCTATCATGACATTACTCTAGTCAGTGTGGTTCCAAATGAACAAAGTTCAACTAGCTTTTCTTGATTAAGAACAAGCATCACGGCACTGGGAACATTCTCAAAAGTTTCTAGCTCATCCGCCATTTATTACGTCTACAAATTATGCTGACGAAAAGGCTGGAAAAAAAGTTTAATAGTTTTTACTGGGGAGGGGGGGGGGGGGAGGGAAGAGGTGTTGACAACAGTTGCCTTCAACAAAAAATAATTTTAAACATACTAATGAAATGGTTTGAATTTGGTTTGCTTTTTTTTTTCCAAACAAATCATAAAAACTCATGGTTTAGTTGTTTTTTCCTGCACATTTTTTTGTTGGGGGGGGGGGGGATTCCTAATATTTGATGTAATTAAACAGGTTAGTCCCTGCTTTCTTAACTGCATATTGGCAGGGGGTAAAAACTGTTGGCGTAGGCCTTATAAATAGAATAACCTTGTAGGTTCAACGAGTCTTTATTATTTTTTTAAATGATAAATAGCTCTGATATATTCAAAATTGGACTAACGTCCACGGTTTAACAGAGCGTACTGCATCCTAAGAGATACATTTATTAAACCAAACACCTATGAATATTTATGCTGTGTGGAAGTCAGTTGGTGGTTTTGGGTTCTTTGGAACTTTCAGAAAAGGTAACCCGTTTTTCCTCTTCACTGATAACTACGATTTCTATCATTCTTTGAATATGTGCATTGTCTCTTCAACCACCAAAGACCTTCATAGTTGATGCGTCGTTTGCTTGGTGTTGTTTAGAATATCGTGTGTTCTGCTTTATGGCGGAGTACAACAAAGACGAGTGTGTTCTATTCTATGGTAGAGTGCTACAAAGACCGGTATGTTCTACTCTATCACATCGTTCATACGACCACATCAACAAAGACTATAAAGTACTATAAAGTCTGGTGTGTTGACGAAGTACTATAAAGTCTGGTGTGTTCTGCTCTATGACGAAGTACTATAAAGTCTGGTGTGTTGACGAAGTACTATAAAGTCTGGTGTGTTCTACTCTATGACGAAGTACTATAAAGTCCGGTGGGTTCTGCTCTATGACGAAGTACTATAAAGTCTGGTGTGTTCTGCTCTATGACGAAGTACTATAAAGTCTGGTGTGTTGACGAAGTACTATAAAGTCTGGTGTGTTCTGCTCTATGACGAAGTACTATAAAGTCCGGTGTGTTCTGCTCTCTGACAAAGTACTATAAAGTCTGGTTTGTTCTGCTCTATGACGAAGTACTATAAAGTCCGGTGTGTTCTGCTCTATGACGAAGTACTATAAAGTCCGGTGTGTTCTGCTCTATGACGAAGTACTATAAAGTCTGATGTGTTCTGCTCTATGACGAAGTACTATAAAGTCTGGTGTGTTGACGAAGTACTATAAAGTCTGGTGTGTTGACGAAGTACTATAAAGTCTTGTGTGTTCTGCTCTATGACGAAGTACTATAAAGTCCGGTGTGTTCTGCTCTATGACTAAGTACTATAAAGTCTGGTGTGTTGACGAAGTACTATAAAGTCTGGTGTGTTGACGAAGTACTATAAAGTCTGGTGTGTTCTGCTCTATGACGAAGTACTATAAAGTCTTGTGTGTTCTGCTCTATGGCGAAATTAACAGCGTGGGATAGATGTGCAAGGAGAGCAGATAACAATTCAAGGTAGAAGTTGGAATATCAACATTTACATGAGAAATTGCTTTCACATTAACCTGACGACTGTGAGTTGATTAGTGAGCTAGAAGATATCTCTAGAGAAATTCTAGTAGTGTGCGTGGACTTTAATGCACGCAATACGTCTTGGGGAAACCCAAACAACAACCCACATGGATTGGCATTAAATCAAGCGCTCCTCGTGACTGACCTAACTCATTTCAACTGCGAGAGCATGACGAGATCATCTACCAAAGATACAGACTCAGATTCCAACATTGACCTGGCACTGGTGTCAGGTTGTGGAGCGACAGATACTAGATGGACAGCTCTTAAATACTATGGGAGCGATCACCTGCCACAAGTATATTGAAAGGATGACAAGTCCGATTGATAAAGATTCACTATATTTTAAAATATATGCACACGAAAGAATTGGTACTTGGCAGCTTGAGGACAATTGCGTGGGAGTGCAATGCGTGAGATCTAAAATTCAACAGCACCCATGGTGGACCAAAGAGACAGGCAACATGGATACTCAAAAAACAATCGATCAAGGATTAGTAACGCAGGAGAAAACAGACACACATCACATTCAGTGGCTGATGGGAGGAGACAGAGCGTACAATGAAGAACATCGAGTCTTTTAAACAAGTTGTCAAAGAAGATGTATTGGAGACAATTCACTGAGGAGGTCACGGTGGACAAGGCATTACACTAGTTATGGAAGCTACATAGGTCAATGAAGCGGAGAACAGAAACGAACCCCAGTACAAGCTTGATGAACGACACAATGCAGACACTGACAGATGAGATGAAAAGCAGAGCCTTCTTTGATAGAAATCTTCAGCAAACTAATCAAGGTGACTTAGATCAACGCAAAGCAATGCTGCATACCCTGGTATATGTCACGGATATCAGAGCCAATGACGACCAGCTTGCAGATATTGAAGAAGTACAACACGTTATTAAGAATACATGAGATGGCGCTCCAAACCCTGATGGAATCATGTAAAGCTTACTCAAGAACACTGGGGGAAATACGCTAGCTAAGATAACAGACGATTATAATTTGATTCAGAAAATAGGAGTGGTACCAGAGGAGTGGCTAAATAGCTATCTCATCATCATCATTAAGTGCCGTCACCGCAACGAAGGTTGGCTGCAACGTATTTCCAACATCTCCTGTCTCTTGTCTTGGTGGATAGATGTTGTTGATCCCTTGCTTGGCTTTGGGGTGTACGTGGTAAGGTCCCAGTCTTTTCCACGGTGGCCAGCCAATATTCATTCTTATGCCCAGAACTTGCCTCTTGTGCGCCACACACTTTGCTGTTTCGCCGTTTGAACCGTTGATCCATTTCGATTCCTCCACCTCGCGTGCCGTCACATACTTTTTGTCTAGGGATGGGCATTCCCTATTGTTGACTTACGGTTGTCTCTTTGCGGGGAAATTCTACGGTGTGAACGTAGCCATTAACTGGAGTAGTCCAGACGCCATTTTTTGTCTGTATCGAAGATAGGGAGTTCGCGGGTCGGAACAACGTGAATGAAATACACTCCACCTATAGTCGACTAAGAACACACACACAAACACAGATCCTACAGGTTGGACCGAAATTTGGCATCACAATAGCTATCTCAAACCCGTACCAAAACCAGGCAAAGATGTTGCTGACATAAAGGGTTATAGCATCATCACACTGCAGAATGTGAAAGATAAGATTCTGGAGAGAATTGTTTCTAGACGCATAACCAGGGAACTAGAGATCAACGATTATCTCCCAAATAACCTCGGCACATACAGATCAAGAAGGGATACATTCACAAACGCAGTTGTTCTTGCATGTGACGGTGTTCAGAATAAAGAGGAAACTGTAGTCATAGAAGATGCGTGCAATGCAGTTAGTTACACTCATCTGGTTGACATGTTAAGGTAGCACAGTATCCATCCCTGGATCATATGTTGAATAGCAAATGTGCTAATCTGTAGAAAAGTCGCCCTGGGGTACGGATCCAGGACGTCTGAGATCAGAACAATAGCACCTGATCTGCCACAATGATCTCCTTTGTCCCCGGTTCTGCTTAATTGCAAACCTCAAGCAATTGCAGAGTTCTAACATACGCTGATGATATCATACTATACAAAATGGGCAGGAACAGAACAGATATCTTTGACAGTATGCAGGGTGGACGAGGTCAATTGTCGATATGGTGCAGAACATACAACGCTGTGATTAATCCCTCAAATCAAAGGTCGTCTGGTACTCTGAATAATAATCTGGTCATAAACACATTGACAGCGGTAAGTTGCATGGGTTCATTAATTGAAAGAGAATAAAACCTTACATTCATTGGATAACCTTTGATAGTAGTCTCTCATTCAATAAACACACCACAAAGAAGGCTACGTCAGAAGGCTAAAAGAGAAATCAAGGTTATGGCGGCCTTCGACATGCAACAATGAGCACTGTCTCTGCTTCTACAAACGATGGTGCTATCTGTCATAGTATGCTAGTATGCCGCAGTTCATACTCCTCGGCCTACTTATAGATTTGAAAAATCCAAAATGAAGCAATGAGAGCGGTACTGGGGTGCACCCATCTCTGAAATGAGATTTTTGCTTGATCTCCCCAGTATTAGAGTGCGACATCAGGCAGCGCAGGTTAGGTCGTACCTTAAAGTAACAGAATACAACCAACACCCATACACAAACGTCTATAAAACAAATCAAACGTGACAGATCATAGATGGCAGAGGATGGAGACACACTACGAAGAGTATGTGAATTAGAAGAAATATGAAAGGGCAGTGAATGGGTGGAGGTAGAAATTGAGGGGGAAAAATCGCTGAATAACGTAATAATACAACTAGGTAAAGCGTGTCGGAAATGGACTGGTGTCGGTGCTCAGGTTACAGTGCATGAACTCGTCCAGCTACACTCGAAACCACAAGACATAATTATATACACAAATGGCTCAGTCAACAGAAACACAAATAAAAGCGGTTGGGGTTTTGTTGCCTACAGAAACGGCGTGAAGTTGGTTGAGAAATCTTCAGCATATTCCACTGTTACATGAGGATGGAGATAGAGGGAGTTACAGCAGCACTTAATTGGTTGATAACTGATACATCAACACACGCGGTAATACAGACTCTCAAAACATGCTGCGCAAGATAGAAATGTGCATGCTGAGAAAGGGTTGATTTGATTTATTTAATAACTCAATTGTCAAGAGCATTACGTAGATACACTTTCCTGGTAATGCCGGTGTCAGAGGAAACTAGAGAGCTGATTTAATGACAGGCAATGCGGCGATAGACGGCACAATTAAGAACGATCTTAATTGTACACATAAAAAGAATGTCAGAAATGGGAGTGTCTAGAGGTAAGGGAAGAAAAAGTCTTTTTTTTAAAGACCCGAAGATCGTGTACTCAACACCTGACCGGGACTACATACATAGGGATGGCTGCTGGAACGGAGAGCGGAGTACTTATGGGGGTGCCCAGTCTGGTGTGATACTAGTTTCTAATCAAGAAACGATTCTACAAAGTCTTGTGTTATCTGCTCTATGACGGAGTGATACAAAGTGGGTCTCGGACAACCAAAGTATCAGATTCGAGCCACTCGGCGGGCAACTTTGCATTTGGAAATGATTGTAAAGCTATGAAACCTACTCCTTCTTTTCTGTGTTCGCTCTCTGATAACCACCACGAATAAATCGTGTGATTTCTGTCGGGGAGAGTGATGTACGTTGTACTGCTAGCTTCACAGTAGAACTGTGTTATTTGCACCTCGGTTGGCTCATTCTGTGGCCCGGACTTCCGAGGCCAAGCACATCCGTTTTTGTCATGCATTTAATTCGGGTATTGTGCTTTCCTAGCCTGTGACAGCCTGCCTATCTGTTGATAGGCGGCTAGTGTGTATTGACTCTTTGCTGAGACGATTGTCGTTCACGTCTTTCTCGCACGAGATGTACCGCAGCTAGTGAACTTGCCTCGTGTAATTAGACGTTATGTGCCTATGCACATAGGGTAGGAGAGAGTGGGGAGAAATGGACCGTCATTTTTTTTATAAAAATCGATTTAACTCTATAAATAATAATAATTCTGCGATGTTATTCATATCAGTAAGCGAAATATCCATTTATTTCAAAATATAGTCTTCAAAGAATGGTTAAACATTAACACTTTTTATAAAATATACATTTGAAACAATGATACCATAGTGGTGAGAAATGGACCACATATGGGGAGAAATGAAACTGGTGAAAGGGAGTAATGGACCATAAGTAGGAGAAATATTCCATGAAAATCAATAAATACAAATGTACATTATCAAAGGATATCTTGAATCGTAGATAACTTTCTGTTCTTTTTGTACACTTGCCGCAAATAGGCTGTGGTAAAATTGTTTTAATTTTACGCATTTTAACAGCCTTCTACAGTAAGTTAAAAAAAAATTATCAAACATTTTCCCACTTTTTCTTAAAAAGCTGATTTCCACACATCGCCATCTTCAAGCTGCATGACTTTCCCAATTAAATAGTTTTTTCTCTTTCCTGTCTCAAACTCACACACAACATATAGACCAACATGCATGTTGCCACCTCAGACTCTGTGTCATCATCATAATCACTGATATTTTCTTCAAGCACAAAAAGTGATTTCTTGGCTTTTGATACAGTAACATTCGTTGTGTTTTCTGATCTGCATTTCAATTTCATTTCCCTCATTGCTGGAGACGATGTCGCCAGCATTGCTATTCCACGTTTTCTTCCTTGATTGCTTTCCTTACGAGGGGCAGACTTAGGATATCCTTTAAATTATTCAGGAGTAGAAAACGATATTAAAGTTTCTACTGGGGTATCATCATTTGGAGACACTGGTTATGTTGTCAGTTTTCTTCTTCTTCTTTCGTTCACTTGAAACATGTCTATATCTGTAATTCTGTCTCCTTAATAAAACTCACTGTCTTTTGTAATTCATACAGTGTCCCATAGAGTTTTGATTCCAGTGTTGTTTCCTCTGGCCAATATGTCTGCCTCAGCGTTTCATGCTCAGAACACTCTTGAAGTATATGTTTGGCACTCTGTGCTGCCTGTCCACATGTACACATGGCTGTGTTGCCAATCTTGAACTTTGTATACATGTGACTGCGGAGTCGGTTGTGTCCTGTTCTGAGACGTAGAATTATAACTTGCTCTGATCTGTTCATAATATGATAGTCATATGTTGTCAATGAAACCAGAGAGTTTGAAGTACCACTGATTGAGGCCCTTTTATCAGTCATATCTAAATTAGACTCAGTTGAAATAGTTACTGGTGTTTCTGTAATCTGAGGCCTGTCTGTGATGTCGGAAGGTGAAAAATCTTCAACATTGAAAATATCTTGATCCAGTGGCCAAATGCCATTATCTTTGAACCCAGACATGTTTTGTTTCGTAGAGGCCCTAACAAAAGCGGTACCTTCAAGCTCTGCAAGTTGATAGATGGAGATGGTTTTTCCAATATTCTTTATCATCCATGAATATGCTAAATGGCTAAATTTTGCTTTCATGGGTCCAAAGACAATCCGATCTAATGGTTGCATTTTGTTGCTTGTATGTGGTGGAAGAGTGAGGACATGAATATTGTTCTGCTTTGCTAACTCCAGAGCGGAAAATGAAATATGACTTTCGTGATTATCAATAATCACAATAATGGGATATGTACGTCTCGGAATCAAAAACTTTCACCAAATTTCCACTTGTCATCCAGCCTGAAGTGTGGGTAATTCCTAAAGAGCCTTTGGGGACTCCATTTAACATAAAGTGTTTAAAAATATTTTATTGGAAACACAAACACTGGTGGCAAGCTGTCTCCAGTAGCAGAAACAATGCAGCACATTGTGACAAGTTCATCTCGCTCTCTTGATGATATTTGCCCAACCTGTTTGGCAACCTTAGTCTAATGACTCTAGGAACATTTTGTACTGTTGTCACGCCATTTTCATCAAGATTGTAAATCTGAGCCCCACTTACATCAGTGTTGTATAAGAGACTTGTGGTAAATTAAACAATGTTACAAAATTGTGTCTGTTGAATGCAGTTGCTCGTGCCAATGATGTTGCTTCTGGCTGTCTTATTGATAATTTTTTATGTCGCTTCATAATGCCATTGAGTTTTCAATCCATGTTTGTGGACATTTCAAACGATTTAACGTTGCTATTTCAAAGGCAAAAGTACAACAATTTTTTGAAGAAAGTCCGTAAACATCTTGGAACATTTAAGATAACTGACCTGCCTCTCTACCTGTTCATGATTAAACATCTGATTGTGTTGATAATGTGGGATAATTCTGATTACCGACAATGTTGACTTTTTAATATTGTTTAGCAGTGTTATACGAGCTATTGCATATTCCCTGGAAGCTTGTATAACAGACATGCCATTTGCAACGACAGTCACTAAAGCTCTCATAATGGACTCTGGATACTTTGCCATGATCGTTTTCCTCTGGTAAACATGGGGAATGTTTTTACTGGAAAAGAAAACATATAAAATAGGCTTAGATTGAAAGTTTCGTATTGTTTAAACAAATTAAGATTTTGAAATAATTTCTGATTAATTTATACTGGAATACTGAAACTCTTTCATGTGTGGGGAGAAATGGTCCAATGACGGTCCATTTCTCTCCACAGGTATTCAAATAGAAAAAAACATCTCATAAATCTCATACTTTTTTGGCATAAAGAACATTATTTACGTAGGAAAATAGTATTTCTGCATATAAAATAACTTACCGTTGCAATCAGTAAAACAGCAACAATAATTTAGCTTACAATGTGACATCAAAAACCCAACTTTTTTCTTGGTAAAAATGTGATCACGAATTGTGAAAATTGACGCGGGCTTAAAGAAACCGGACGGTGTTCCTAGAAATGATCTCATACTGTTAGTGTTTTTTCATTATGGTCCAAATTAATATGGACCATTAGTTTTTGAGATACAAAGAAAGGGGGGAGGAGTCCAATTCTCCCGACTCTCTCCTACCGAACCTTTCTCATCCACGAGCCTGGTTTTGGTTTAGGAAGAATTCGGCAGGAGAGTTGAACCCGGGCTTTTTCGCATTCTTAGCCGAGGTGTCATTAACCGACATCGTGACCCTCGTCTGTCTCACCATGCGTTTGGAAGCAGATCGTGTTCTCTAGCTAAACATGTCAAGAAATACAAAAATAGGCAGGTGTGTTACCAAAATGAAACATAAAACAACTTAACAACGAGATACAGAGAGTTAAGTTGTTTTATGTTTCATTTTGGTAACACACCTACCTATTTTTGTATTTCTTGACATTTTGCCCTGTGTTACCCCAGCCACCTACTTCCTGTTTAGGGTTGTTACCCTACACTGGTTGATTTATCTCTAGCTAAACAACCTTGTCTCATTTGTGCCTGCTCCCACCAGGTACTGAATCCTTTCTCTCCGCGAGCCATGTTTCCGGTATAGGAAAGACTAAACAGTAGAGTTAGGTCGGAGCTGTCTTCTTGGCCAAGTGCCCACCATTGGGTCTCTTCCCCGTAAGGAGCACTGGTAAATAGAAGCGTGCCTCGAGCTACAAGAACTTGTAGTTTCGATTTCCTTGTAACGTTTTCCCTGTCTATGTACACGTTGCTCTGCCTTCTGGAGCTGTGCTGCTCTCTCATTGTACTCAGTATGTTATCTTTTCATATCTCACCATGCATCTGCCTTTTCGTGTCAATTACATTTGCCACCCCTCCAATGCTCGGACCGGACTGTATTGCGTCGCTGTGTTGACATTGACGCTGTCTATGTTGTTGACACAGAGGTGTTGGATATATTACTTGTATGTGCAGTTAAATCTCATTCCGTCTGCAGCCTCCACACTTACGGCATTCATGTTTCCAGAGTGCACCACAACGATGTACTTTTAGGATCTTGGTTATTTGCTAACCCTGGGTTCGCACAAGATTAATGCGGGTCCCTTTGCACACCTGACAAACTACTGACATTATTTATATTGCCTAGAAAACCACTATAACCAAAAATGCTATGTTGATTCCAAAGTCCTGAATAGGATATGTTGCCAAAGTTACATTTTTAAAAAATAGAGTGATGTGGAAGATGATGATTATTGTTGCAGACTTTAAATCATTCTTTTTTCCGCAGAAGACGGATGTGTCGGGCCATTTGCGCAAATAAACTGCGACACAACGCATTTCCATTCTCTGGACTAAATCCTGCTGGAAATATAGTAGGACAATTGTCTTTATACAAGAGAGATCTGACGGGAGTTTGAGAATGAACGCTGAAGAAGAAGACGAAATCATTCTTTCACTTGTGCTACCCCCATCTCTTGCATCGATGCTTATTAAGTGCGAATGATAGTCTGACTAAAGACATCTTAGGTAGAGGACAACGGTTGTAATTTATACTTGTACTCATGCGGTCTTAGGTTCGATACCGGATATTGACATTTTCTTTAATAAGTAAAGTTTTCATAAGTATTGATGCCTTGGAGATGTGGATATATAGAAGAATAGAGAGAACATCATGAAAGGAGAAGAAAAAACAAAGAGGTTTTAACAACACTCAATATGAAGAAAGAATTATTAAAAGAAATAAAGATCAAGCAAAAATAGATTTTGGACACTTTAAACACATGCCAACTTGTTGAAGATCTTACTTGAGAGTAAAGTCGAAGGGAGGCTTGCAAGAGGTAGGCAGAGATACAAGTGGGAGAGTAACATCACAAGATGGACATGTTGCAGTCTAGCATAGTGCACCACAAACACAAGAGACAGGGGACGTTGCAGGTCTGTTGCAGCCAACCTTCGTTGTGGAGACGGCACTTGATGATAATGAAAGTTTTCGGAAGTAGATTAATGTTTTACGCCATGAATTACTTACTCTGATTATTATTCTCCAATTGAGACCATTTTGTTACATTCAGAATTTTTGTGTTTATTTCTTGTTTGTTTTTGATTCTTGTTAAAGGTCCATATTGGAAAATAACGTACACGAGTCCTTTGTTATTTAGTATTTCTCTTTTACATTAGCTTTACTATGTATTAGTTATATTAGATACCATTAACGATAATACATAGTTGATATAGTTGATAATATATCATACGGCACTCTCCACCTTATCGGATATCCTCTAATATTTTGGTTATTTATATTTATTTATTGCACTTCGGGGTCGCGTAGTGCAGCATCAGTTCGGGAAGTAAAGAATGCTAGCGCTTAAATGTTATGGGTTAACTTTACTTTTATAGCACCTTGGAGATTTAGCCCAGACAGTGTCTATTTGCTTACTCGCGTTGATTTCTGGGAATTTTTTAACGTGTACAGAGAGCATTATATTTGTCTTTTATTATAGGACTGTGCACTTGATCCCTTACTGTCCACATCGAGGCCAGATTCTTTCCGCGGGGATGGGGTCTTAGTTCAGCCAACACTGGCTGGGAAAAAAAGTTGACGTCTCCTGGGTATGAAAGAAAATTCAGAAAAACTACCCCACTGCACATAGGAAGTAAGAGCTAATCGATCGCAATTCCTTGGATTCTCAAACTAACAAACAGCTAGTGCATGTGCTGAAGATGAGGCCACCATCCAAGAGGCGCACCACAACAATCGGGATATCACGCACCAACCCACGAATGGGAATATGTTTATATCTGATGTATGTTATGGTGCCTTCCCTGTGATGGACAACCAGGCAGCGATAGTGTTGGGCCCTATGCCTTGAAAGGGTTCAACCCCAACTACTGAAGGTTATTCTTAATTGTCTCGAGGAGGCATGAGAGTAGAGCAACTGAAAAAAAGCAAGACCACTTACAATGATGCACTGTGGTGCTCAAGGTGTCAATAACAAAAAATTGGAACTCGAGCACTTTTAGTAAATGTATCTGAAGTCATAGAGGCAGCAATCACACTCCGAGAAATGAAGCAAACAGTAACTAAAATGAAAATGAAAAAGTCGCCAAGTGCTGAATGGGAATTTCAGCAAAAACAAAGGTGCTGTAGATCATCAATATATATTGGACTACAGGCAAAGTTCCACATGTCTGGAGGGAAGCAATTATGATAACAATCCGAAAATCAGGAAACGAAATAACCTCAGTCTCTATTGAGCTCTATTTAATCAGTCTGACAGTCTGTCTAAGAACAACTATGGAGCGTATTATCAACCACAGGCTGGAGTGGTACATTGAAAGCGAAAACCTTATTGTATCACAGTAGGCAGGCAGGTTTCATGCAATGATACCCCACTGAAGACCAGGCAACATACCTATCGCTAGAGGTAGAGAACGTATTTCAAGATATGAAACTTGTATCCAATCCTATAATATAGGATATTATAGGAGCCGGACTTACATTTCACACTTTTTAAGAAATTTGCGCCGATTCGTATTTTTTTTCAGTAACTGCTGTATTCCTGGTTTCAAAATGGCTGCCGTAAAGGGCTCTGATAGATAATTTGGCTCTGATTGATAGTATCATCATTACCTTTGCAATGAATGTTCCCAGAAGCAAAAAGAGACACGGGGAACATGAATTACTACGGCCATGGTAAGGACATGACTGTTAACCAATACCACTGTGCATGAGGCAATGCGAATCATTTTGGGTGTACGAGAGATACGTCGGCACAGGCCATGCGATACTTACTTGATTACCCAACTGCAGAGCAAAGAATACAAATGTGCAGGGCGAGGGGCTACCTACAAATCACCGCTGATAAAGAACAACCTCTACATCCTAAAATTCTCAAAGTGAAAGGCAGTCGACTTAAGAGAGGAAAGTCGTGGATTGGGCGCGCAGAGGATATTATACAGAGTGTATGAAGATTGGAGGATGTGCTACCTGGTGTGGAATGGAGTCGGGCGACCTTAGATTGTCCGACAGCCTTCAAAGTAATAATAAATAAATATGTACTCACTGCGCACAACTGAAGTTCAATAGGCAAAGCTTAGTTAGTCGTCGGATCATCATCACTGCAAACTGGACACATCCATAGTTGCTCCGATCTCTCCTTGAGTGTATCCGCCATCACACTTTTGCTGACAGTACCGGTCCTATGCTGGTTGACCATCATTCTTCTGCGCCCTCCAAAATTTTCACCTCTAGCAACACCGCATCTCAATCCCTGATCTTTAATCCTAGCCATTGAAAAGGAATCATCATCCACATTAGTCTCACTTTCGCGTGTTATATCTCTTAAGGAGTTCAAAACGTCAGCGCGATCCATTGCCCCATCGCCCTTTGCCACAATCGCACACGATGCCAGTTGATCCGCTCTTTCATTGCCTCGATCGCCCACATGTCCCGGCACGAAAATAAATGTAACCGCTTTCAAGCTCGCATTTCTCAAGGCCTCAATCCACTGTTCGCGAATGAGACCCACTTGTACCTTCTTAATCATACTCATAGAGTCACTCAAGATGCAGACCTGCGTTACTTTCTGTGTGCGTAGCCACTCAAATGCCTTGGTCACCGCCATAGTCTCCATGGTCATACTACTCGTAGTGACCGCAAAGGCACCACTTTCCTCCTTGATCGTTGTACCTGCGCACTGAGCTGTAAAGGCCCAAGCACTGCGAACATGCCTAATTACAGATCCATCAGTGTATATAATCACATCCCCCTCTTTGGTATTCTCACTGATTAAAGCCTGCACTTCTTTCTCCACAGCAGTGGGACACCATTCTCTGCATTCCCTGCTAAGTGATATTACTACTCTCAAACAAGTTTCGAAATCTGTGGGTAGACCTATCCATTCCGCACCAGCTGCCACATCCTGTAATCTGCACACGCTTTGTATTACATCCTCAGCACGTCCCATCCACGACCTTCCTCTCTTGAGTCTGCTGCCTTTAACTTTGTGTATTTCGGAATGCAACGGGTGTTCCTTATCTGCATGTATTTGAAGGTACGCCCGTGCACGGCAATACTGTAATCTATGCTCAGCTGTTGGGCAGTCGAGTAGGTATCGCATAGCTCTTGTCGATGTGTCTCTTGTGCATCCCAGAATGATACGCATTGCTGCATTCTGGACTCTATCCAGTCTTTCGATCTGAGTTTGGCTAAGAGTCAGAATTGCCAGTGCATATTCCACCACAGCCACAACCAAACCCTGGTACAAAAGAAATAACAATCTTTGCTCACACTGCGTAGCAGCCATAACCTTCATTGCTGCTAAGCCTTTGCCTGCCCTTATGATAATGTGGTCAACATGTTCCCTGAAACTCAGGCTTCTGTCAAAAAACACACCCAGATATCTCATTGTGCTAGTTCTTTCTAAACTTTTCCCGGACAACGAAACTTGTGGCATGGGTGTCTTTACCATGTGATTGTTCAAGGAAAACCACGTCACGAATGCCTTAGACGGATTAACCACTGCTCCCGTATCTCGACACCAATTTGTCAGTCTGTCCAGCTCCTTCTGTAGTTCCACGACACACTCTTCTCGATTTCTGCCCTGTCTATACACCAGGATATCATCGGCATATTTCAGGCAAAGCTTGAAATAAGGTAATAAAGTTTTGCTAATTGTACGAAACACACGAAGGCACACACACAAATCGACGTTTCGACCGAAAGGCCTTTATCTAGGAACACAAAGGTAATAATAACACTCAATAGAGATTGCCCCGAATGGTGTCCGACAGTGGTGAAGTCGGAGGTGCTCATCTGATCGGTGAGAATTCAGGAAAGGTGATATGATTATGTATACAGATGGGTCGGTTGCGAGACACATCAGAAGTGTCTGGGCCTTCACAGCTCACAGGTGGGTGGAGACCATCAGGTAGGAAAATGGTGCATTTGCTCAAACGACAAGCAGCATGACAATGGAGATTTTGGCATTAACCAAAGCTTTGCAATGGGTCTGCTCGCAGACTATCTGCGGGCGTGCCTGTAGGGTCTATACTTAGTGACTCGATGAGCATGATTGTGAAAGTTCAGGCGGGGTACATTCGGGAACAGTGGCTGGATGCAGTGAAGAATTCATATGTGTGTAAAGTGACTTATTTTTGTGCCGGGACATTCGGGAGTCCGGGGTATTGAGAGAGCAGATAGGTTGGCCGCACACGATGCTGGTGGAGCGATGGATCGAGCAGACATTTTGAACGCCCCACGGGAAAACGCACGAGTAAATGACTGTATTAGTGAAGATGACTCTTGTTCCATGACAAGAATAAGGGAGTTTGGTTTGAAATGTGGTGTCGCTACAAAGAAGCAGTTTCGTGGCAAGAAAGAATGATGGTCAATCAACGGCGTACTGGGACAGTCAATCAACGTGTAATGGTGGCTACACTCAAGGAGAGATCTGAGTACCTATGGACTTGTCCGGAGTGAAGTGACGATGATCCAACGACTAACTAACTAACAAACTAACTGTGCATTAAACGTGAGTAATATCCGCCTGCCACTGCATTCTGCTTAAGGACAAATGAAAAAAAAAAGAGAATGATTTTCTTTTTGTCCTTAAACGAATTATTTCTGAAGGGTACATGTATTTGGAAAATGCAATAACTTGTTATTTGTTTTTAAAACTGTGTGTATTTTTGTATATGGAAATAAAGGGATGGTTACTGAATGTAATGATATAATTTTTGTAATTGTGAATTAACATTATCGACTAGGCCTAGACTTTCGCTGAAAATTTCGGAGGTACGAAAAAGCTGTTTTCATAGTTTTAATGCT
>CM067320.1:43568542-43700372 GCA_034231615.1 Meghimatium bilineatum | reverse complement strand
TATATATATATATATATATATATATATATATATATGTATATATATATATATATACAGTTGCAATTAAAGAGCACTTCCTCTTTAATGTTGACCCTTTTCGTCGTCAGATGGATATCAGCGGTGTTGCTCGAGAGAAAGGTGGCTCACGGGTGCGGTTGTTGAACAACTAAACTCATAACAATATGCTCAGGCCTTCCACAGGGATCTCCCCTCTCACCCGTATTATTCAATGTCTACACTGTGGCAATCACACACAGCAGCTCGACGGAAGAGGCAGAACACTGTCTTTTGCGGATGATATCCTGATATACAGACAGGAAAAAGGTGATGATTCAATCCCGTTCGCTGTGAGTAGGCAGCTCTTGACAGCCCATAGCCCTTAGTTTAAAGTTTGTAAACTAAATCTGTCTATCAGTATTGCGCAAACTTTAGTTCACAAACTGACGGTAGTTAATGAGTTTGCCTCTCTTTTAGAGAGGCGTGCTCCTTTCAACAAGCGGACAACGTCAAATTAGGTTATATCAGGACACACTACCATAAAATATTAGAGGTAACAAAGACCCCAAAGTGTAAAAGTATGCAATTCACAAACTGACCACACTCGTTTATGCCATGTATAAGACATGTGTGGTGCATTGTTACTTGGCAACGTTTTTCTTCTTCGGGTATATATTCACTGTTGTAGATGTCATTCAGCAATTTTGTTATCACTTCTATACCCACCTGACCAACAGCTTTAATTTTTTTCAAATGGGATGTCATCTGGCCATGGGGATTTATATTGTATTAATTTATATTGTTCTTCATATGCTGTATTGCTTCCCCTATTTCCGCTTTCAATATTGATGGCCCCTCATATTGGCCATGCGTGCTTGTTTCTGATCTACTGCTGTCATCATTCAATTCCTTTATATACTCTGTCTATCTGTTTATTATTTTATCTGTGTTCATTATTAATTTACCATCTTTTGTTAAAACTATTTGTTGATTGCTTTCTAATTCCTGTTAGTGCAGATATTTTAGTGTGTATATACTGTCTTCTCATTGTTCCTCAAGTTCCTTGTAATTATCATTTAGCCAGACATCTTTACTAACATTTTTGTTTAATTTCTTTATTGTCTTTTATACACATCTTCGTTTTGTTAGCTTTTTCTTCTTGTGCCCATTAACTGTGCAATTTTCTCTGTTATCCATTTTTTCTTTGCTGCCCTCTTTATTTCTGGAATTATTTATATTTATGTTTGTTGAATTGATGCTTTTAGAATATGCCATTGTTCATCTTTACTGCTTACTTTTCTACAGCGTTGTATCTATTATGTACAGCAATGGTGTATCTTTCATTCATTTCTTTATTTGACTCAAGCATTGTCAAGTCTAGCTTAGTATTTCTTGGAGCTATCTTTAATATACATATCTGTCTATTCGCTAAACCCTTTATTGCCTTTCAGCGTCAGGGGTAGAAGAGTTCTCTGGAGATGGCCCGCGTGTGTGCTGGGTATATTGTGGAATTTTTTCGCCTTTTAATTCCTTAAATTTTATTCTTAATGTTACTATTACTGGGACGCGGTGACTATTACAATACAAGTTTGCGTACATGTCATTGATCACTTCAAATTTTACCTGTCTATGTAATGTTTCCTTTACAGGACGTTGACAAGCGGAAAGTGAATCAAACGCGAAAAGTCGTGGATGACAGACGTAGATATCATGTGAATTAGATGATAATGATAAATAATACCTTTAGGTGTGAACAGGTTTTGATTTCACAGCCCTTGATTTTAGTACAAATCTTAAATATAATCTTTTTTTTTAAGGATGCCTGTGGTTGAATTGGAGGCGTCAATAAATTACGTCAACAATTTATGGGAGGGAATGGTTCTGGAAAAGATTCATAGTTGTTGACAGAGGGGGAAGGTGGTTTGAAAGAAGTTGATGTTCACAAAACGGTTTTTTATACACCAATAATATGTGCTTGTTTTTAACTAATCATATAATATGTGCTTGTTTGTCACTAATCAAATAATATGTGCTTGTTTGTCACTAATCAAATAATATGTGCTTGTTTGTCAATATTTGTATCTTATATTGAGAAAACGGATCAGTTCACAGTTCCGGTATTGAAACAAAAATACATTAATAATTTTGCATCTTTAAAAAGACATTGTATCTTGCCTTGAGGTATGTGAACAGTTTATGTTCAGTGTCCCCATTGACATTTATCTTTTCGAAGAGCTGGAAGTTGGGAACAAAGCCACCACCAGGACGAACGTATTTTACGCCATTCAAGATCTCTGTCCCGTTATCCCCAGGTTCTTCCTGAAATGGTTAAAAATATACGACTTATTGTTACCAGATAAAAGAATGATGGGGTATGAGAAAAAAATAATGTAAGACAAGTTTAAATATTGAAGAAGCGTAAGAATGTGTGATAAAGTAGTGCGACAAGATTAGTTGGTGAGTTCAATAAAATTAGACAGCGTGAAAAGGGAATTGAAGAAGTGCGAAAAGAAAGGATAGCAAAAAAGACGTCGTCAAAGCTAGGAATGTTAGCACACTGAACAAGTTTGTGAAGGAGTGTGACTAGATATATGGATTAGTGTGACAAGATGTATTAATAAAGGAGTGTAACAAGATGTATTAATAAAGTAGTGTGACAAGATGTATTAATAAAGTAGTGTGACAAGATGTATGAATGAAGTGGATGACAAGATGCATGAATGCAGGAGATGACAAGATGTATGGATGAAGGAGTATGGCAAGATTAGTTGATGAAAAAAGTAGGAACAAGATAAGTTGATGACGAATTTGGAACAATATAAGTTTGTAATGGTACGGGAAAGCGAAGCTCTTCTTTATTCTATATTTAACAACTGTTAGGCTCGTGTCTTCATCCATATATACTTCTCTTCCTTTTCTACTTCATGTGTATATTTCTATATTCGTATAGTCTCTTCCTTTTCTACTTCATGTGTATATTTCTATATTCGTGTAGTCTCTTCCTTCGGTTAACGTTATTTATTCGTTCTTCAACAATTAACAATTCAACATTATTAATTTAGTCAACAGGACAACATCAGACAGAGGAACACCACTACATAGATTACTAACTTGTGATAAATTCTTTAGTTCTACAACAGCATTGGTCAAGTTTCAAAAATTGGAGGAGTGGTTACAATTTCTCCCTTCAAGTCTACTATCCTATAAAAAGAATGGTCTTTAGTCTACTTTCAGTCAGTACCTCCTATGAGTCTTCCCCTTACGAATTTGTTTTGATTGACAGTCAGTTATTATTGTTCCTCCAACATAAAATATCAAATCGTTGATTGTTTATGAAAGTCATTCATTTGGACGAATCTCCAGGAATCTCAAAGATATCAACATTGACAGTGTTTACGAGTTGAATCAATCAGTTCTATGAGTCAATAAATCCCAGGATGTTAGCACATCAGTGTGGTACGCACTGCTTAAAATGTCCCACAGTCTCGCACATTGGCAGGGTCAGCTCTGCCCCAAAAGGTCCAGCTGTGTTCTATTTTGATTCAGCTCGTTTTAAAGATTTCCCTTTAGTCATCTTGTTATTTGCTTTGGTAGCTGTCAATTATTACAAATCAATATAGGTTCCACTCATCTACAACTTGCAGAGAATCGGTGGATGTATTACCTCGTAACTCGACCTCTCATTGGATCATATAAATGTCAATCCAATTTAAAGGTCAGCACAACTGTTGTTCTAAGACTTCTCTTCTTCTGTTTAAATGGTGATTGGTTCATACCCTCTAAATTTCGATCTCTCGCATAAATGCTATAAATATATCTGAATATGCCTAATGCCATAAACAACAAATGATGTTTTACTCCAATAACGTCAATCGTCTATACAAAAAATTAAAACACAACTGTCATTCTACGACATCACAATACTTTTTTAGTTTTTGTCCTTACAAACAATACAGGAAAGACTTACCATGGCGAACTGGTTACATGGGAAACCGAGAACTGTGAAGTTCTGACTTCCATACTTGGAGTTAAGTGCATTCACTCCATAGTAGTGGGGTGTCAGACCTCAATAAGTTGCCACGTTCACGATGAGGACTACCTGTTAATAGAATGAGATTCATTTAATAGAGCTAGACTCACACTAGCAACATATATTGAAATCTTCATATTGCGCAAACAGAATAACATACTTTTATTCCATATATTAAACAAAATATATAGGTGTGATAATGTAGCAGTTTAGTAACAGTTGAAGATATTTAAGAAAATATTGAAGTGGTTTTCACATGTGTATATTGCAACACCAATAAATGGTTGACTTTCAGTACTACAAATAAACAAATACAGAATTGACGTTTCGACAGTAACATGTCAATTATGGTATTTCTGTTGTGTTCTATTTTTCTTGTCGGATTCCCTTATGGTAACATATAAGACTGTGCCTAGTTCTACCTCTGCACATAATTGTGTTCAATTCTATTTGCAGTTTTTATATTTGTTTGTCCTTATCCTGATAAGGCCTTGTAGTCAAAATGTTGTTACTGTGTATTTGCTTTGATTGTAAAACTGAATATTTAACCATGTTTAGCTATCATTTATCAGAAAATCAAACCCAAAGATAATGCAGGAGTTTGATCTTTATTCGAAGGCCGGCCATGTATTTTGCTCAACAATGAGAGAAGGATTACTTGCTTTTAAAAGTAAATATTGGATATAACAATGATTTTTATAGTTATTTCACTGTG
Organism: Meghimatium bilineatum; assembly: GCA_034231615.1. Taxonomy (NCBI): domain Eukaryota; kingdom Metazoa; phylum Mollusca; class Gastropoda; order Stylommatophora; family Philomycidae; genus Meghimatium; species Meghimatium bilineatum. The sequence goes on along the minus strand of CM067320.1, from coordinate 43,695,630 downwards.
GGCCAATAGTCGATGGTGAATTATATATAATCTATTTATATATTAAATGTAAATATTTAATATTAATGACCATCTGCAAGATGCCATTCCTCAGTGAAATCATCATATCTAGGAAAACTATACGTCCTAGTTTTCACATGTTTTGCACATTTTAAACCATCACAACAGGCACAAAGTATACTACTACCCATTGACAACATTCAAAGTGTGAGCATTCGATGATAACAAGGAAGTGACGGATGTGCTGAACCATTGGGCCCGAAGACGGATGTTTTGGGCCATTGCTCAAAGAAACTGACACAACGCATTTCCATTATCTGGAATACATCCTGCTGGATATTTAGTAGGAGCATTGTCCTGCTGCAAGAGAGATCCGATGGGAGTTTGAGAATGTACGCTGAAGAAGAAGAACATGATACTTAGTACTAAAAAGCAAGCCAACAAAGAGGTTCCCACCCAACAATGGTTTTGCTTTCTCCAAGATTAAGAAAATTGACTATTATTTTAGACAACTCCCCCCCCCCCTTCCTTACCGATGACGTAACTACGACCCTGCACACCGCAGACAGTTTTACAGCAGTCTTCCTTTAATCAGTACCCCTTTGGGGGCAAGAGTTATGGAAATATGAATCAATTTCAAGAGACTGGATCTGTTAAGTAGTCGTCTGTGGTATAAAAAAAAAGTAATATCCCTTTTCCCAAGTGTAAACTACAGGACTAGGTAGTTGATGCACAAAGATCTGATGGACTATCCCCAGTGTTTGAAGCATGAAAATTGACAATTTTTTAAATTCTAGAATCCCTATCCTGGAAGATTCAGTTCAGTTAATTAGATATATCCTGGGAGCGCTAATTCAGTTGTTTCCGGTCTATCCTGGTTCCTTCCTCACATAGTTGTTTTTCTTTTCACTTTGTTGCATAGGTTTCCTTTCAGAGCACTGCCATGATCGGATATATAGGGTCATTGAAGCAAACAAAATCTCGAAACACCGCTTAGCTGCTCTATGGTCTACACCCTGTTGGAAATCAAGCAAGATATTAAACTGCTACATGAGAGAAATAGTAGGAAAACAATCAATAAAAATTCTTTAGATCTGTATTTGCGTGCATTGTTTATTGCATCTATAGAAAAGACAAAAAAATTCTACAAACTGCTATAGCAGCAATTGTAGCTTACCTTTCCTCGGTACTCGCTAAGACTGATGTTTCTTTGTTGATGGATATCCATCAGACTGAAGTCGTAAATGGTTCTTGTGTCATTATCTGGTTGATGGCAATCCTGAATATCATAGATCGAGAGAATATTAATGTATGTGTCATTTAATATTTGTATATGTATGCCCACATTTCTATAGTGTACAAGATATATATTGCATATGTATGCTTGCATTTTTAAAGTGTACAAATATGTATCCTATATATATATATAGGCCTATAGCAATAGTGTATGTCGATCGTATATGCAAATTAATTAGTAACAGTGAGAATGGCAATCTAGGCGAAGTAACACCTTTTTTTTTTAAATGACACTCAAGCAATCATGTCAACGTCAGAAAATCACATTCAACAGACCCAATAGATTACGTGCCTAGTTCAGCTTGACAATGAGTATAGACCAGGGCTGTGGATATTATCTCCTCGAGGGGGTGGGGATTACCTTAAAAAAGATAGTTTTGAGAATTGTGTTCATGCCAGATCCACTTTTGATGAAACATTTGCTGACCTTTTTGTGAAAAAGTGCTTGGAGGGGGTGGGGGTGGCTTTGGCCAAGTTACAACACCTCCAACCCTCCTCCTATCTACAGGCCTAGCATAGGCAATGGGTAGCAAAACACGGCCCTCAGATCGAATACGACATATCAAGTCATTCTTACTGACTATACAGGCTGATTCTTTGGGCTCACATAATTTTAAATCACAGGTTATCCATTCAATCTGTAACATATATTGCTAAACACGATGAAGAAGAAATGATTGTGTCAAAATTGTGATCATTGAAGTTGATATATATTATCGTCTGACTCTGGCTGGAGAACGATGAAGAAGAAGATGGAGAATGCTCGATCAATCTACGTCTACAGATTATATGCTGAATTCGAATTTTGTAACATGCATGAAACTCGCAAAGGACAATATTATAAGAGAAATAAAGCAATACATTAAATTAATATTACTATTAGTTTATAACTAGGAGGAAATTGATGCCCTTTTCATTTACCACAATAGCTGAGAAAATGTGTCTGATGTACATAGAAGTCAGCATTGCGCACAGATTTTTTAAACATTTCTGAAGGACGAGCTACAACATAAAGTCACACATTTAAATAAAGACCACTGGAAAGTTGCAGTTGACCCAAACTTTACAGACCTACACACAACGTGTCCAGTCAACACTATACTCTTAGGCCGTCACAAGCGATTATGTCCATTATCTCTGTGAATACATCTACTTTATGAATTCACTCAGAGTTATGTTCTTGTAGAGTTATGTTCGGTAGCCGCGTAGCGCAGTGGTTAGCGCACTGACTTCGCATATGAGTGGTGCTGGGTTAATTCCCCAGTTGAGGCGGAAATGTTTTTCAGATCGCAACGGCTCCCAGGTTGACCCAGCCTTAGATGGGTACCGGATTAATCCGGGAAGTAAAAACTGCGAGGGAGAGGAGATGGCTACCGCCCTCATTTGCAGTGCCTCTGAAATGTGAGATCGCTAACATCTCACAGCCCTACAGCATTAATAAATGCTATGGGTTACTTTACTTTATTTTACTTTACTATGTTCTTGTATATGGGTAGTTCGCAGATAAGCCATATTTTGGTCATAAAAGAACCTTTGGCAATTCGGACATAGGATGCGCACTATAGATGGTGTTTTATCTACCCGTGAGCTGCTCTCAGCTCTTGAGTTGATGCATTTCTCACAGTATGCTTTGCCTGTTTTTCTTACTGTAGAGAGTCATGTAACTTTGTTTTTAGTATCGTCTTCGCAGGCATCATGTTTTTGCCAAATACTTTCGGTGAGGTCGTTAATGAGTCCATGTAGCGCTTATTTTCGCTACCTTCAGAACGTATTCCCTTCTGCAACTCACCATAAAGAAGTAGCTTTAGTATGCCATGGTCTGACGTGGGTGCAACATGACCTGCCTAATGAATCTGTGACTGCATCATAATACTGTAAATGTTTAGAGATACCCGCTCTCTCTAGGACAGCAGTCTCCGAAAATGTGTCGTGCAATCTGGTGTTCAATAAAATTGACGAACATCATCAGAAAACGCCGCTGGTCAAACATCGGCCACGTACTTAGAATGAAGGAAGACAGAATTCCACGACAAGCCTTCATGTGGACACCAGACGGGAAATAAAACAGGGAAGACCAAAAACAACGATCCGAAGAACATTAATGAATTAATTAAAATCAACAGGCATAAATGCACAAGACCTGCAATCCCTAGCAACTGACCGAGAGGCATGGAGAACTATGACATCCGCCCTATGTGCCAAACTTAGCATAAAAGGAACTGACTGACTGCCTAGTAGATCATGGTGCACAATTCACCATCTATGATGACATTTTGTAATATTGTACTACCGAGGTATGTGAATCTGTTCACGACTTCCAGTGCTACGTCATTTAGCTTTATGCTTGACTGGAGTTGATTTTGTCAAGTGTTGGCTGGAATATGACTTAAATTTTCTCCGTATTAATAGTAAGCCCAAAGTTGGTACAGGCTTTGGAGAATCTGTCTATGATGATTTGTTGATCAGCCTCAGACTTGGTATTTAAGGTAGCCATCAGCAAATGGGAGATTGCAGGGGAAGTGCTAATTGACTTTAGTGTTTGCTCAAAGTCTCCGAAGGTTGAATAGCTTTCTACCAATGCGATATCTGATATCGATTCCAGTATCCACATCGCGGAATGCATAATTCAACACAGCAGTGAGCATGACGTTGAACAGTGCAGGTGTTAATACACATCATTGTATATTTCCATGTGAAACGGGGTTGATCGCAGATAGTTCGCCATTATCTTGAACTCTAGCTCGCATTCCATGATGCATTTGCTGCACCTTTGTGATACATTTATGAGGGCAACAGTATTTTGCCATGATTTTTCGACATTCTTTACTTCTGTGTCAAATGCCTTTCTTAGGTCTCTGAAGGCTGTGTAGAGGTCACAGTGTCGTTCTCGGTACTTTTCTTGAAGCAGGACAGTGCTGTAGATTTTCTCAGTGTGATGCAAGATTTGAAATGCTGCCTCCCTTCCTTAAAAGGTTTTTCTTCGAAATGCCACCCCTTAAATGCACTTTGATTAGTGTCGCCTCTCTATATCATAGCACGGCACGGTCCTGTCTTAAATTTGTCTTTCAGCAAAGACCATACTTTTGTTTCCACAATCTTTTCTGTGTCTGCACTGATGTTACATAATAGTCCTGTATTCAGATGACATGAAAGGCGATTCATGACACAAAACACAAACCTGCTAAACAAATGCATGCAATACGAAAAGGTAATAGATAACTAGGTTCAACACACCTTGCACATTGTGAATATACACCTCTGGAGATAAACATAATCAGAGCATTCACACACAAATCTTACCAGCATAACAACGCCAGCACTAACAACTGCTAGAAGACTATAAAAAGCAGTCAGTATAACGCCACCTCCATTGACGCCTCTAGACCACATAGTGAATTTCTATTATGATACTATGTAGGGTAAATAAACTAATTAAGCTTCAGTTGTGCAGCCCTGACTATATCTACCATTTGTTATCTGACGTCAGCAACAATTTTTTGGACTAGATAACAAAGTAATTCACTTACTTTGCAAACATTTTTTTTTCTCCTGCAAATGAAAGATTAGAAATTTCAATTTGTTTGACCCTAAACCGGTCATTATCACAAATAGATAGCTACTAAAGAAGGCAATCTGAAGAATGCCTTAAATTAATATAATTGCAATATACTCTAAAAAAAACAACCGAGAATTGTATATCGTGTGTCGACCAAGATAAATCCTTTGATAGAGTAGATAGACCCGCAAGGTTTGCGTGTGTGGGTCTCACCAATGGCCCACTAGACAAACCACCCATGCAACAGAAAACCTTAGGAGATTATATGCCGTTATATTGAGGTTATCTTCTTATAGAAGCTTCATGGCATGTCATCTATACAATTATGCTTCTCATGCTTTTATTTTGTTGTTGCAATGTGTTTTATGCTTTGTTATTTTTGAATATATATGCACCCTCTGTGGTTGGGAGGGAGCCAGAGATTTACTGGCAGCACTGTTTTTTCCTATGGCTGAGACACATCATAGAGGCATAGCGACTCAGGACGTGACAACCCTTTTGACGTGAACATTTGGTTGCATGCCTGGAGTAATAGAGAAGTTTGGCATAACCAGTAGTAAATTGGGGGCGGGGAATGGGCACAGTGAACCCTATCTTGGCTGCAGTGGCTCGGAACAGTGCATAGGTTGAAACCTACCTTCCTGGTAGTGTGATAGTTATTCTCTGGCTCTTGCAGGGCCGAAAATCCACAGACTTCCCAGCAATATGATGCCAGTAAAACAGATAGTATTTACAAACGAGATCGGACGTCGCCTCGGTTATCAAGGTCTGCGGCAGGCAGTGGGTAACCAGGCTGCTCTGGCCGAGAAATTAACTACAGGAGCGCCTCAAAAACAACACAAACACCGACATGCAGAATACACAACACAGAAACTACACCTACATAAGCACGAAAAAACATTAAAAATAGAAAACCTTGAAGCGAGAACAAGTAGAGCCAAGATTGTCATAAAACAAAATCTTCGTTTGACATCCTACAACTAAACATCCGTGGTATAAGAAACAAAAAACTAGAGCACACTCACAAGAAACATGTGGCCTTCTTTCAGGACACTGTAGACAAAGACACTGACCCATATCTGTCAGGATATACCAGCTATGACTGTAAGTATACCTACTGCAGTAGCATAATTACTTATATCAGGAATGACATTCAGGGGCATGCCACCCAGCTAACAGCCCATCCCACAGACATGCAGAAGGTGACCATCTGGCACACTGGAGAAAAATACAAAATCTACAACGTATACAACCCACCTCAGACAACATAAAGTAAAAAAAGTAACCCATAGCATTTATTAATGCCGTAGGGGTGTGAGATGTTAGTGATCTCACATTTCACAGGCTCTGCAAATGAGTGCGGTAGCCATCTCCTCTCCCTCGCAGTCTTTACTTCCCGAATTAATCCGGTACCCATTTAAGGCTGGGTCGACCTGGGAGCCGTTGCGATCTGAAAAACATTTCCGCCTCAGCTGGAGAATGAACCCAGGACCACTCATATGCGAAGCCAGTGCGCTAACCACTGCGCTAACAACATGTAATTTACCTCAGACAACATGTAATTTACTGGAAATCCCTACCTCAGACAACATGTAATTTACTGGAAATCCATACAGTACAATTTCTCGAAACAATACTTGCTGGTGACTTTAATGGCCACTCACCACATTGGGGGTACCAGAACCACAATAAGACAGGAATATATATAGAGGGGCTCTGTTAAAAAACAAACTTGTCAGTCCAAGATGCAAAGTCTATACCAACATTTTTGCATAGGAGCCATCTATCTCTCAGTTGACCTGATTTGACTATCTGTTCGTCTGATACAGAAGACTCTTGCTCTATAGAAATCCTTTATGACATTGGAAGTGACCATAGACCAATCCTCACTAGCATAACTACACCAAACAAAACATATCTCAAACAGAAAACTCGCTGGAATTTTAGCAAGGCAGATTGGAAACTATTCCAAGAAACATCTGATTTCCTGCTATGTAATATCAAAAGCAATGACATAGAAACATTTACTTCTGAGGTAACAAAAGCTATCCTCAATTCAGCATCACAAAGCATCCCAATGGGAAGTAGGAAATCTTACAAACCATTTTACAATAAAGAAATGCAAGCTGGAATCCTTGAGAGGAAAAAAAGCAAGAGAAGCCCTTGAGATCGCACCTTCCCAAGAAGCAAATATCCATTACAATAAAACATGTGCTAAAGTAAAACGAATAGTGAAGAAGGCTAAAAATGATAAATTGGAAAACACATGGGCTAATTTAGATCTAAGGGAAAAATGGTAGAAAGGCTTGGCGCTGATCAACAATTTGTCTGGGAACAGAAGAACAAACGATAAACCTGTGATAGATAAAAACAGAACAACCACCACAGATCAGAAAAAGGCAGAACACTTTAACCACTTTATTGCCAGTGTGAACAGAGTAGGGATGCTGTCCGAGGCTGACAAGAAGCGTCTGTACCTACTGAAGCAGCAAGAAAAATTCCAAACTTCTAGCTCATCCATATTTGAAGATGACTTCAATATGCAGGAACTCCAACAAGGGCTGAAGAAACTAAAGCCAAGAAAGTCTGCTGGACCTGATAAAATGTATAATTAAATGTTAGCATACATGGGTATATCAGAGAAATACGTATCATTAAACTAATGCTCTGGAGAAATGGAAAACTGCATAAACACTTGAGAAATTCTCACATCTTTCTCTTTATGAAAAGTAACAAACCTCCAGATGAACCTAAAAGCTACCACCCCATATCTCTAACATCATGTCTTGGAAAATTGGAAAATTGGCAGAAAGAGTGGTTAATGTATGACTTTACTGGTTCCTCGAGAGATCAAACATCCTCTGCCATGAACAGGCTTACTTCTGAAAAGGCATTTGCACAGAAGACCAACTATTTAGGTTGACACAGAAAATCCATAGTGGACTCCAGGAAAACAAACACACTGTAGCCATATTCTTTGACTTATGACAGGCTTATGATCGAGTATGGAGAAAGGGTCTCTTGACGAAGATGATTGATGTTGGAATTAGTGGAAAGCTATATAACTGGATAAAATACTTCCTCATTGACAGAACTGTCCTGATCCAGACAAAGATAAATGATGCAATCTCATCTAAGTTCTAGAGGAAGGTTTACCACAGGGTTCTGCCTTGAGATGCACCCTCTTTCTCATTTACATTAATGACCTTACCAAACATATCAAAGCGGAAAAAGCACTCTTTGCTGATTACCTAAAGATATGGCAGAGTCATGAGATTGTTGAAAGTGCAGCCAAAAGACTAAATGGAGATTTAAGAAGACTACACAAGTTTTGTCAAACATGGAAGTTGATAATAAACAGTGAGAAAACTGTTTATACTATCTTTACCAAGAGTCATAGCCAAATAAAATATCAGTCTATGGTTGGATACACAGAAATTGCCAAGAGAACATCCCACAAATCTTGGAGTCACACTTGATCGGGAGCTCACCCTCGGGAGCTCACCCTACAGCTACTGAAAAGACTCACTGGTACATCTTGGGGATCAGACAAAGATATCCTGAGGGGACTATATCTTGGTTACATATGTTCTGCTTTATAATATAAAACAGTGCACTCTTGACAACATATTCCAAGACAAATGTAGAATATCTAGACAGAGGGCAGAACAATGCCATACGCCTTATTAGTGGAGCAATGAGATCTACACCAACGGCTGCATGTGAGATACATACAAATGTAGAATCCCTTGAGATGCGGAGAGATACGGCTGCAATGGAGGCTTATGAAAGAAGCAAAAGACCACCGAAATAAACAACTTGTAGAAAACTGACGCAAATCACAGAATAGAACAAAAGTCAGTATTTAACAATGTCAATGAAATAAAAGACAGCTGTCACCTCCCAGACAAGAGACAAGAACTGCAAAGAGTAGAAAAATGTTTACCACCACACGCAAGTTTTAAATTGTCGTAAATCAAGACACAAGAGATAATGAAACGAAAAGTTCCGACCCAGTAAGTAGATAAACCATCTGATGAGTTGTTTGACGCCTGTAGGGAGATATGTTCTAACTATGAAGCTGAAATAACAGCACTAGAAGTTGTTTTGTACCACCTAAAAACAATATTTGATGCCTTTCCATCAAAATTCCAAAACATTGTTAATTTTACAGACTCTTTTGTCCACTCTTCAAGCACTATAGTATGATAGACATTGTAAGCCTGAGCTAGTTGAAATATTTCACTATGCCAACCAGCTGCTTACATCTTATGAAGTCAGCATGCAGTGGATTCCTGGCCACTCAAACACACCTGGCAATGACAAGGCAGATAGACTAGCAAAGAAGGGAGCACAACAAGAAGAGCCATTTACACAAACATGCATGCACACAGTTAAAATGATGTTGAAATCTGTGAACTTATATAGTGTAGATCGCAATCTTTTCTGATTGTGTATCAGCCAAAAAAAACTTGTTACAACAGAAATGACTTGTCTACGTAGAATCCTCAGAGTAACAATGAGATAGAATCAGAAACGAAAACATTAGAAGACTAACAAACACAGTGCCATTATTGGATTATATCAGAAGACAACAGATTAAGTGACTTTTACATTCTTCCAAATTACCATCAGACAGTGCCCCTAAAAAGCATTAAAAAGTCAGGGGCAGACCACACAAAAGATAGATTACAGAAATAAAAGAGTCAACGAAAACAAACATATGAAGCACACTAAAAAAAAGTCATATCCAGAGAGCTCTTCTACCCCTGAAGCTGCAAGGCACAAAATGGTATAAAGCAAAAAGAAAATAAATATACTTCTTATATTTTTGGACCCAACAAAGGTTACAATCAAAGCTGAAGTGCCACATGAACACACAAGATATACTGAATAAGACTAGCACAGCTGCACGATTGTCTTTGCACCCGTGAAGAACTTCCAAAGCGATCTATCATTTGGCACACCTTCATACGTAAATTATGTCTTTGTTTGAAGCCTTTAAGTCAAATGCTTCATTGAGTCAAACAGTCGCCTAGTACTTGAAAACGTTGTCGTCTGGAAAATTTCTAAGTAAAAAAGTAATACCTGAGTTTGCGAATCTTAAGTTAATAATATTTCAGTTTCCGTGATAAGGGGGGAAACGTGTGATATCCTGGTGACAGATTTATATATAAAAATTTGTCGCAGTTAGAAAATAAATGAGAAATATAATTGCAAATATTTTAAAAAAAGAACAGTCTGAATAACAGAATAACTGAAATAATGGCAAAGAACAAATGTACACATGCAGCATCACAGTAGATGAGGCCAGTCTGAGGTATCTATTCGCCTTGCAACATGAGTAAACGCGTTATTCGAATACAACCAATCAACATCAATAGAAGAGATATGATTTTAGCCAAGACTTCCAATGATGCCTCTCTTTTAGATGTGCAGTGTCGATTAGGAAAACATGTTGACTCAAGTTGTGAGACGAATAGGTGCCAGTTGAATAGACTGTTCAAATTCCATATGCTGCCCTCTAATTTTTAATATCATTTGAAGCGTCTCCAAATCGTCATAGCCTTTTAAATTTGCTTGCAGGCGCGGAATATATCAGATTTGCAATATGAATGTTTATCAAGTGAGTTTGTAGGGGCTGTTCATACATTACACCAACAAATGAGGGAGGAGAAAAGGGGGAGGGGTAAAAATGTGACTGTTGTTGGCAAGGGGAAGCAAGTTTGACAAAAGTTGACGTCAAAAATTTTATTTTTATATACCAATTAAATTGTTTTAATATGATGTGTTTTTCAGGAAAAATGTGTGGGTTTTTTTCGTCCTTTTTTCTGATGATAATAATCTAGAGATGATGGGGGGGGGGTCATTTTTGGGATTTTATTACGCAAGTAGGGTGAGGTTTCTGAATTCTTGACATTTGTTGAGAAGGGGCGAGGCAGTCAAAAAATATGTTTAATTGCTGCCGTAATTTCTGAACATTCCCTTAAACCAGACAGCACACATCTTTCTTGAATGTTAATATCCAGGTTGGAATCAGTAGCCAGTGGCACTGGACTCTAATGTGGATATCTTTGACGAACTGGCCAACTGCTGGTGAACTACAATGTATCTCAAAATACTTACCCTCAAACTCTATTTATGTTTTAAATTTTATACTGTAAAATAATAAACTGTTGTCAATGTCTTAAAGCTGCACATTTTTAAAATACGAGTATTTACTCCAGTTATAATTATTGTGTACACGTAGAATGTAATTTTATTTTAATTGGGTAATTATCCTATTTGGTATAGACCGGTAATATATAATTATATATAAAGACCGGTAATATTTTATGAACCATATGTGTGTCTTCAATTTTTGTCCCAGAGAGTTTCAACGGGTATCAAGAAAATATGTAAGAACTATAAAACTGTTATAATTTTGGAAAAGGAATATGATAGATATTTCTCAACAGAGCAAAAGCTAAGTCAGAGGATCATTTAACTGAGGGATAGACTCAATTCATGGAAAAATAGAAGTGTTATAAAACGAATAATTAATCAACATCATATCAACATGTGTCTTGCAAGATCGACTAACGGGGTTTTGTGTGGTATAGTAGACTGTAACATCTCAAAGATGGTCACAGCAAATCGAACTATAAAGAAAACGATACAACTAAATGTAAACATCCGCTCATCGGATGTTTTTAAGAATTTCTTTTACATATTTTTGATATATCAACGGAATCGCGGCACAACAAAAACATAGTATGTGTCACTTTGAGAGGCTATTCATGTTTCGCCAATCAATGGAAAAACTGAGAAACCTCTCGTAGTGACAAGCAAACTGGTTCTGTTGTTTTTTTGTGTGTTGTTGTTGTGTGTTTTTTTGTTCGATATCCCCAGGAATTGCGAGTAATTTGCTCTTATTTCCTGTGTGCAATGTATTGGTTTCTCAGAGCTTTCTTTAATATCCAGGTGAATTCAGCTAAAGCGCAATGCCTTTTGAATAAGTCTTCTACATCTGTTACTGTTGTTGTCGATAGGTAAAGGAAGGCCTCCGGTGAGCGGATGTTTACATGTTAGTTGTCTTGCCTTCTCTATAGTTAGCATATCGCCAAAGTGACATAGAAGCTATGCTGAAGAGCAAAATTCTGGCAAACACACTCACTATATACATAATACGGCCCAACAATGAAACTAGACGGATTACCTGGACGTCTTCACCTGCGGATGTGTCAAATGCAATGCACAGGGGCGCAACAACCAAAATGAATTTAGTTATGTAAAGGGGACAGAGTAGTAAAAGTTTGCTAATCACTGAAGACACACATAATAACACACACACAAATCCACGCTTCAACCAAAAGGTCTTTGTCAAGACGAAAATTGAACATACACAACAGAAAAAGACAAGTAAAACTATAGACGTGCACATGGCCAAGTTAACGGTACTGTGAAGATTGAACCAGAGTTGTAACAAGGTCAGAGTTGAAGCAACACTTCTGCAAAGGAATCTGAAAAGTAATTAGCTGCATGTCTATATTTATATGTTCACATATTTATATCTTAATAAAGTGTGATCCTTGTCTTTCTCCGTATACCTTCATCATTTAGTTATTTTACCAGTTTCCATAATTTCCTAGGGTCTCTTTCAAGATTCAGCGATTCTGTTTCTTCTGTCCAGCTGCTCCGTCTGGTTTTTAACTTGGCTCTTTGAAATTTAGCCTTTGTTTGCTATAAATTTAGCCTTTGTTTGCTTTATCTAGATGTTTACATCTCATTCTGAAGCTTCTCTAGTTCAGCATTCCAGTAGGGTTTATAGTATTGTGTGTGCACCCCTGGGTATGGTTTTACTAGCATGTGGCATGCATCTATTAAATTCACTCACTACTCAGTTGTTGATGTCTTTGTCCATGTTCATGTCCTTAGCTAGAACTTTGGTTAATTGCTGGTACATTTTCTATTCTGCCCTATTATAGTTCCACCTAGTGAGCTAGTGAGTGTACTGTTGTCCTTGATAAATTCATTGTGGGTTTCCAAAAATACTGGTCTCTGTTCACTACCTCTAAGCTGCTTTCCAACGACTCGTGTGATGTTCCATTCAATGTCTGGTAAGTGAAAGCCAGGTCTGGTGTAGAGGTGGTGTGCCATGCTCTGGAGTACAAGGTTGGTGAGTCTGCTGGCTGGTTAATAAGTATGAGATTATTTTCATCCTGCCAGCTCTCAAGTTCCTCACCTCTCTTGTCCATGTGATCGTAGCCCCAGCTCTGAGAGTGGCTGTTGAAGTCATCACACACCAAAAGTCTCTCTTTTTCTGGGATTGTGTCTAGTGCCAATGGTCTATGATTTGGACAGTAGTAGTTCCAGGAGATGGAATTATGTACTGTCTCATTAGGTGGAACATATGGTATTCTACCCCCTCCATGTACACTTCCAGCTGACATGCATTGATATTGTTTTTAACAAGTGTCATAATTCCACCCTTTCGCCTGTCTTTTCGGTCTGATCTGTAACACTGTAGCCTCTGATTTTGAAGGCTATATAGCTGCTGTGTGTTTCTTGAACACAGCATATATTAACTTGTTCTTCACATAGGCTATTTTCATGCTCCAATTTTTTTGCTGTATCCATCTCTTTTGCTGTTGACACCCTCAGCATTCCAGTGTATTATTCTAATTGGTCGTTCGATTGGCCAGCAGCTCTTTTCTCTTGCCTACTGGCTCCTCGGGACAACTGAGAAGGACTTCCAGTAATTGAGACTGGGCCCTTTCGAGGTATAGACCGGCACCGTCCTTGCCTGAACAGGGCAGGCACCATCACTATTATTTGATATAGGCATGTTCCCATTGTGTTTTGTACGTGGTATCCTCATTCATTGTGCGCCTTTTGGCTGGTTGCCTCCGTCTTCAGTACATTGCTTACTTGGGCAGGACTGTGGTCCTGCTCGAGTGGCACTGCCCGACCAGTCTTAGTTTCCAGCACCTGATGGTTGAATTAAGTCCCATCACCACTTCAATGTGCTGGCCTCGATGGGGCCCACGTGGGCAAATCAATTTCTTTATATTTGAGCAGTCGTTGTTTTAATTTGATGTGCACCTCTCTCAACCAGTATTTGACGAGTTTCAGATGACACGCAGAAAGCGTTCCATAATGCAGAATCAAAAGGAATATTGTTGAATATCAGCTGGTTGCTACTGGACCGCCACCTGGCTCTTGATGAACTTCTGATGGTGTTATGTTTTGGCTCTCAGAAACAATATCTTCTGGAAGTTATTGGGGCGACACTGAGTTTGTATTTGCTAAATCCAAAGAAGTCGCTATTTATGTGGGATGTGAACGACTCATCTAAACAGGACTTTTGTACTAAGAATTTCTTCATAAAATAGCTTAGCTTTCTCTCTTGTTACTCTTTCTTTAAAGCGTTTTTTTAAAATATTGACTACCAGAAAATTGTTTTCCTTTTCTGTTTCAGACTGTAATATAAATATTAAATAATAATTCAGTCCTTCGCAAAGATACAACCCGGGAGGAGGCGCGGGGGGGGGGGAGAAGATGAAGGTCCTTTTAAAATTATTAACTATGATGATGCTTTTAGCACTATTAAAATAGGGTAGATAAAGTAACGATAGAAATGAGATGCAAAGCTAGTAAGATTATTAGGTAACCGAACATAATAAACAAATAAAGAATATCTATCAAACTGACAACTAGCAGCCGTTTTGAAATGTGACTTTAAAAAAATGTTGCTATTGTATTGTCTTCACTTCAAAGTATATGAATTTGGTAAAGTATAGCAATAAATAACGAACACAAAAGTAGGCATATGCAAATATTTCCTAAGCTACCATCTCTCTATCACACACGGAACGCAAAAGTAGCATAATTTTACATAAATAGATCTCTATCACACACAAGCACACATTCTGCACTATACCCAATACATGCATATGCTACTTTTTACTTCCAGTTTCTATTGTCATAACATAATTATTTTCATCCTTGATATTTAAGTACATTTGCTGTAAGATACAATTATTTTACCTGATCTAGTTTTAAACACAAAAACTAAACTAGTATAAATGCAAATATATAATACGGATACCTTCTTCTGCGTTCAGGAGTCTTTTGGTCTGGTTAGATCTTCAAGCCAGTCACCAGGACGAAGTTCCGAGTCTTCTCCAAGTCAGATCGGCTTCCCAAAGTTTTTGCCTCAGTTCGGTCCATTGTGTCCATGTCTTGCCTCGCAGTTCTTTGTATTCTGAACAGTCTTGGAGTATGTGTTCATGTGTTTGTATGCCTGTTCTGTATGGACATTTATTTGTGTGGGCCACCATGATCCGGTGCAGGTGACTCTGTAGCATGCTGTGGCCAGTTCTAAGTCGAAAGATGATGGTCTGTTGTTGCTTATGAAGTTGGTGGATGGGTACGGATACCGATATAGTATATATCTGATTTACTGTATCAAATATTGTCAATAACTGAAAGTTCAAATCAGAATTATCAACGATTACACGTGCAATTCTCTTTTGTTATAATACCCGCCTGAGATTTTAAGAGCGGACGCAGGACCGTGCGGTAGATTTTCTCAGTATAATGCAAGTCGTCGAAATGTCGATCCACGTAAAAAGTTTTGCATCACAATGCCGCCACTTAAATGTCTTTTTATTGGTGCCGTCGGACGCGGCTGCCTCTCTGCATCATAGCACAACACGGTATTGAACGGCCGCGCGATATATTACAAACAAAAGGAATAGCTTCGCGCGATGCACCTGCACCAGAAACCGAAATCAAAGAGTACCGAACGTGCTCACGCAGAAGCGTGCTTTTATCATAAATGGTATCATCATCATCAAGTGCCATGCCGGGTGGCGTAGGCGGTCATGGCTCTCCACAGGTCTCTGTCCACAGTATTATGTATCAAAGTCGTTGTTGTTTCTTTGCCGTGCCAGGTTGTCAAACTGTCTAATATTTTCTCACGTTGTCGCCCTCTGTCTCTGGTGCCTTCAATCTTGCCTGTTGTGATTATGTTCTCTAAACCTGCCTGTCTCATGAAGTGGCCAAAAAAATAAGATTGCCTTTTTCTTATATTCTTGATTAAGGTCCGTTTCACATTTAACTCTTTTAACACCTCTAAATTAGTTTTTCTGGCAGTCCATGGTATTCTCAGCATTCTTCTGTAGAACCACATCTCTGTTGCCTCCAATCTCCCACTTTCCAGTTTGTTTATTGTCCACGACTCGCACCCATATGTTAGTATAGGGGTTATATAGCACTGCAGAACTCTCTTTCTCACCTCTAATGACAAGGTCATATTACACAGTATATTTTTCATTTTTCTGAATGTTGTTTTTGCCTGTCCTATTCTGCATCTTATTTCTGTTGAACTTCTTCCATCTGCTGTAATCATTGTACCTAGATATTTGAATTGGTGGACCTGTTTTAATACTATATCATTCACTATGATCTTGCAAGGTGTGTTATTTTCTTTCTTTGAAATAACCATTACTTCTGTTTTCTTGATATTTAGGAAGAGGCCTTTCTCTTTGCTTTCTGTGACTACTACTTTAATTAAGTTTTGAAGGTCTTCCTCACTTTTTGCAATCAGAACAGTGTCATCCGCATATCTTAAATTATTTATGTTATGTCCTCCCACTGATATTCCTGGGATATCTACTATTGCACGCAATATGTTTTCACTGTATAGAGAGAACAGGTCTGGTGAAAGCACGCATCCCTGTCTGACTCCTTGTTTTATTTGTTGAAAAGGGCCGAATTGATTTCCTACTCTTATTGCTGCTGTTTGTTGCCAGTACATGTTCTTGATTATTCTTAAATCCTTATAATTTCGCTATGTTTAACTTTGTCAAAAGCTTTAGTGTAGTCTATAAAACAGAGGTACAGATCTGCTTTTACCTCTATAGACCTCTCTATTAGTGTTCTCAACTCGTATAAATAGCATTGTTGGTACCTTTGCCTTCTATGAAGCCACATTGTTCTGGACTTATTTCTGATTTTATTTTGTTTCTCACTCTCTTCATGATGATTCTGAGAAGTATTTTGGTTATTTGGCTCATGAGGCTGATTGTACGGTGTTCTTCACATTCGACTAAATGGTATACTGGTATAATGGTATAAATGGTATACATCACTTATTTACTTCCTTGTCCGATTCCCGGGATTGTGAGCTTTCACTCTTTTATCCTGTGCCAGGTAGTTGTAGGTACATGTCTTCTTCGCTGTGTTGTGTCTGTATAAAGGGTGTTAGCGGCGGAAGTTTTTGTGATAACAGTTTTTTTCATAGGTCTTGTAGTGTAGGGCATTCAATAATATGGTGTTTTACGGTTTCCTCTTCCTGTCTGTTGCAGTATGGTGTATGATCTGCGGTAATCCCTTGTAGGTGTTTGTTAAGTTACACATGTGTTTTTCGTAGCCTAAATATTGTGGTTTGATCTTTGCGGTGTACTCTATTTATGCTGTCGTGGGGATTTGGTTAGGACATGTCTGCATATATCATTCTTCCTTTTGAGCTAGTAGCTTGGCAGCCAATTCAATGTTCATTACAGTTGTTGAGGATAATGTGTTCTAAGATTGGTGGAAATTTCTGGTTGGGACATACTTGCTCCCTTTTTTGTCAGTTTACCAGCACTTTCATTCCCGCTGACAGTTGTGTGGCCTGGTATCCACTGCAGTGCAGTACTGATGACAAAAGGATGTAAGTATGTTTGTAGCTTGAAGTATGTTGTTTATGGTTTTCTCTGCTGTTAAATGTCAGTTTTGAAGAACTTGTATAGCAGACAATGAGGCGATGAATATTACTATGTTCTTTGGACGTGTTGTATCACTTTTGTATTTGGTGATGTGATGTACGAGAGTGTTTCTGATATTGCTTTCAACTCTGCATCATAGTTGCTACAGAACTCTCCACAAGGAGCAGATAAATCTATTGATGTTTTTTTTTCCCCAGGGAGAACTATGAGAGAGCCATATCATGCATTGATAGCGGCTTTAAAGGCTGCCTCATCTGTGTATGCTTTCGCCCAATCCTATTGGTAGGAGTCGATAGTCTCTAGTGCAATGGACGTAAAGGTGTTCTTTTTTGGTTGCCTTTTTGTTTACAGATTTGTCAATTAGTGTAGTGTTTATTTGGGACAGTATAAGGGTTACATTTGGTGGGATATTTGGTACTCTTTTAGATACCTCTCTATCGTCAGGAAGGTGATGTTTCCTGTTTAATTCTTCTGCTAACTGTACTAAGGATTTTGTTTTAGTCTTGTTTTGCATGTCTATTTGTTGACTACTTATTTGTTAGAATGATTTTGTGTGAGTTGTTAGTATCTTTTCACATCTTCTATAGTTGCTTTGTTCTCCTCTAATGTCTTATGGATCATGTTTGCATCGATTTCTCGGGCTAATGTTGAATCGTATACATCAATATTGGAATATCATAGACCAATATAGAGAAGCCTTGCGTAAAGATTTTTATTTATTGAATGGTTCAAACTGCATTTTGATGTCGTTGCCCATAAAGGTGCCGACTGATGCGACCACCTCTTGCATCATAGCACCTCACAACCATACGTGCATCGACATTTTGCGAGCATCTTCGTGGATTAATGCAGGTGCCAAAATAACTTTAATGACTTTTCATTTGCAATAGTTTGGTAAAATTATTCCCATCTGGTCTCCTTGAAGATTTAACAATCTCTTGACTTTTGAACTTTGTGATCTTTGATTTTCTTCAGTTGTATGAGCCGATTTGGTTGGACAGGTTTTTATTTTTCTCGCTTTTTGCTACGGTGTAACAGTTTCCGCTTAGTTATCCATGCATTTCATTGTTCCATCAATGGGACCGATGCCAATTTCCCTTCCCAATGTTCCGAAGCTAGTATTTTTCTTGTCTAATTTTGCTTACGATATTAGACACTGAGCGGTCATAATATGATGGACCTGACTTTGGCCTTGTGTTGTACGCACCTATCTTTCTCTACTGATACATCAAACTGGAGCAGGTGCCATGTGGTAGCACATCCTATTTGCAAAAATAAAAATATGTACTCACTCAGAAAAACTGAAGTCCAACCGGTAAAGATTGAAACGTGTGTGTGTCTATGTTTGTTTCGTATTATTAGCAAAACTTTATTACCGTATTTCAAGCTTTACCGGTTGCAAAAATAAATCTGTATCAGCAGGGCCGGTCTTAGGCCATTGCAACCTATGCGGCCGCATTGGGCCCCGCACTTCATAGGCCCATAAATTAATATTAGAATTTATTTTATTATCCTCTTCCCTACCCAGACTGGGCCCCGCGCAATCCGTTTCGCATTGGGCCCCTCGATTGTTAGGGCCGGCCCTGTGTATCAGCAGACACCATCGCCAGATCAATGGCACTATCGTCATCACCGTCTCTATTCGCCACTAATGCGTCCATAAATGATACAAACTAGTCCATATCAACAGTAGCATTCTCTAGATTTCTATCTTGTTTGTTGGAGTGGTGTTGCTTTATGTGTGCCTTTTGTATATAAATCACAGAAACGTATTAGTTAGTTAGTTAGTCGTCGGATCATCATCACTGCAAACTGGACACATCCATAGTTGCTCCGATCTCTCCTTGAGTGTATCCGCCATCACACTTCTGCTGACAGTACCGGTCCTATGCTGGTTGACCATCATTCTTCTGCGCCCTCCAAAATGTTCACCTCTAGCAACACCGCATTTCAATCCCTGATCTTTAATCCTAGCCATTGAAAAGGAATCATCATCCACATTAGTCTCACTCTCGCGTGTTATATCTCTTAAGGAGTTCAACACGTCAGCGCGATCCATTGCCCCATCGCCCTTAGCCACAATCGCACACGATGCCAGTTGATCCGCCCTTTCATTGCCTCGAACGCCCACATGTCCCGGCACGAAAATAAATGTAACCGATTTCAAGCTCGCATTTCTCAAGGCCTCAATCCACTGTTCGCGAACGAGACCCACTTGTACCTTCTTAATCATACTCATAGAGTCACTCAAGATGCAGACCTGCGTTACTTTCTGTGTGCGTAGCCACTCAAATGCCTTGGTCACCGCCATAGTCTCCATGGTCATACTACTCGTAGTGACCGCAAAGGCACAATTTTCCTCCTTGATCGTTTTACCTGCGCACTGAGCTGTAAAGGCCCAAGCACTGCGAACATGCCTAATTACAGATCCATCAGTGTATATAATCACATCCCCCTCTTTGGTATTCACACTGATTAAAGCCTGCACTTCTTTCTCTACAGCTGTGGGACACCATTCTCTGCATTCCCTGCTAAGTGATATTACTACTCTCAAACAAGTTTCGAAATCTGTGGGTAGACCTATCCATTCCGCACCAGCTGCCACATCCTGTAATCTGCACACGCTTTGTATTACATCCTCAGCACGTCCCATCCACGACCTTCCTCTCTTGAGTCTGCTGCCTTTAACTTTGTGTATTTCGGAATGCAACGGGTGTTCCTTATCTGCATGTATTTGAAGGTACGCCCGTGCACGGCAATACTGTAATCTATGCTCAGCTGTTGGGCAGTCAAGTAGGTATCGCATAGTTCTTGTCGATGTGTCTCTTGTGCATCCCAGAATGATACGCATTGCTGCATTCTGGACTCTATCCAGTCTTTCCATCTGAGTTTGGCTAAGAGTCAGAATTGCCAGTGCATATTCCACCACAGCCACAACCAAACCCTGGTACAAAAGAAATAACAATCTTTGCTCACACTGCGTAGCAGCCATAACCTTCATTGCTGCTAAGCCTTTGCCTGCCCTTATGATAATGTGGTCAACATGTTCCCTGAAACTCAGGCTTCTGTCAAAAAACACACCCAGATATCTCATTGTGCTAGTTCTTTCTAAACTTTTCCCGGACAACGAAACTTGTGGCATGGGTGTCTTTACCATGTGATTATTCAAGGAAAACCACGTCACGAATGCCTTAGACGGATTAACCACTGCTCCCGTATCTCGACACCAATTTGTCAGTCTGTCCAGCTCCTTCTGTAGTTCCACGACGCACTCTTCTCGATTTCTGCCCTGTCTATACACCAGGATATCATCGGCATATGACATCGTTCTGCCAACACCTGTGATTTGATTTCCAGCGATATGTACTGTGTATACATTGAAAAGTACAGGAGATAGAGGCGATCCCTGTGGCAGGCCAGGGCTAATAACCGTTGGTGTAGATATCCAGTTACCACACTTAAGAACTAAAACCACGTGCATCAGGGCGGCGCCAACCCAACGCACGACAAAAGGATTAACTGCAAGATTTAACAGCTGGTGCATCAAGATATCCAAGGACACCCTATTGTACGCATCCTCAAGGTCTATTGCGACCGCACATGTCTCCATGCGCGAATCGAACCACCCCTCAAAAACATCCTGCGCAAATATGGCTGCATTCTGCCATGTCTTCTTTCCTCGACGATATCCTCCTAACAATGTTGGTAAACACTTATTTCTTTCAAGATAACACGATACCTTCCGGGCCACAATTTTTTTCAAAAGCTTGCCAATCGTATTCTGCATAGTTATTATTCTGTAGCCATGTATCCTGGTGTGGTCCTTCCCAGGTTTGGGTAGTGGAACTAAATAGCTGTGCAACCAGTCTTCTTTCACTGTGCCCTTTAGAAGGCTATTATTGAACATGTCCGCCAACTCTCCCAACTCCTCATCCGTTCTTCGACTAATGTCATCGTATCTAATGCCATCTGGCCCTGGTGCTGTATTTTTTGTACTTTTCAGTGCCTTTCTGATTTCTTCAACTGTGATTAGCATATGGTTTTCCATGCTCAAGTTCTTACACGTGTCTGTGAGCGTTTTCCTGATTTCTTGATATGCCTCCACATTTCTCTGACCAATTTGTGCGGTGTAGTGTGCCAGCAATGCCGCACCTTTTGTCTCGTCCGTCTTCTGCCAGACGGTATCGTCGCTCTGGAAATCGGCAATAGTCACGCGTCTTGTGAGACCATTCATGGATTTGTGTAACCGCCAGAACAATTTTAGTGACTTTTCGCGTGTGATCTCTTTGCAAAATTCGTCCCATTTTGACGCCTTTGCTGACTTTGCAATATCTTTGAATGTTTGGACTAAGATATCTTTCTTCCGTTTCCATTGTGCGACCTCCATGGGCTGAGCCGCAACACGTTTCCGT
The DNA here is from genome assembly GCA_034231615.1 of Meghimatium bilineatum. Taxonomy (NCBI): domain Eukaryota; kingdom Metazoa; phylum Mollusca; class Gastropoda; order Stylommatophora; family Philomycidae; genus Meghimatium; species Meghimatium bilineatum. The sequence goes on along the minus strand of CM067320.1, from coordinate 43,673,611 downwards.
GCCCTTTGCCATAGTGATACTGCTTTCCGTTTCTCGCTCCATGCCCTTTGAACCTCTTCGTTTCACCAGGGGGCCTATCCCACACCAGATTTCCCACTACTTGAGCCTTACGTTTGTCTTGTCGAATTCTGCTCACAACATCCACTCCTCTGCGATCATATTTAAAGGATCTTACCTTTGGCCTTATCTGCTTACTTTTGTCATTTTTTAAGAGAACAACACATGGGAGGTGGTCACTGCCATGATGCCCCAGCACGTCCCATTTGCAGATAGCCACAGAAGCTGATGACACCAATGCCAGGTCGATAGCGCTATCATCATCACCATCCCTGCTTGCCATCCTTGTTATACGGCCATCGTTAAGGCACACCAGGTCTGTATCTGTCAGGGCCTCCTCAAGTTCTCTTCCCTGTTTGTTCAAAGCACTATTGCCCCATGATGTAACTTTCGCATTGAAGTCACCACAAAAGAGGATCTGCTTTTCCTGTTCCATTATCTCCCCTAGGATCTTCCAACCCTGAAGATCAATGCTCGTATTGCAGGCAGACACATTTACAATCATGATTGGGTGCTGGACCCTCTGGACCCTCACTCCTGTAACTGGATAGTGTCACTATCCCACTTGGACATATCAACCTCGCATACACTAAAACCCTCGCGTACTAAGATTGCCTGTCCAAGATGTCGCCTGTTGTAGAAACACTGAAATCCGGCTATCCTGATATTACCACTTTCACCTAGCTGCGTTTCTTGCAATGCAATGACGTCAGCCTCATAACACATCTTTTCTAGCTCTGTTCTACGCTTGTGTACACTGGCCACATTCCAAAACAGCACACGCACGTTTTTAATTCCTAGCCTAGCTGTTTTCGATCTCGTTCTTCTAGCACCCGCCCGGTGACTTTTCCTTTTTGAGCCACCTCGTTTAGGCCGCTTGATATTGGCCGCCATTTTTCAAACAGTGTGACAACGAATACACTCACGAAGACTTCAGCTCAGATGCACGCACTCCGTTAGCACCGGCGAAGATCTTAATGAGTGGACCTCCTGGTCAGAGAATAACAACACATCACCACACAATCTCCTAAATGAAAACAAAGAATATATCCATTGTTCAAGTGAAACTGTAGGCGACACACAAAACACTTGTGTTGCTATCCACCATTTTGACCGGAAATATATGTTTCCGTATGTTTTATTGAAACGTATGTTTTATTGAAGCTGTAGGTAGTCACATTGCTAGAACAATACAAGTATCGTCGGCACGGCCCCTGATGATGATGAACCGCGGAACATTTTGCACGTTGATATAAACGATAAAATGAAATTATTCGGAAGTAAAAAGTAATCGATAATAGACATAGACTAAAAATCTACAAATTTGCTGGGACAATTTACCGATTGTTTTGGTACATTAATAAGGTAAGGTTACTATTTCATTAAAATAGTAACTAGGCCTAAACATGACTTGTCTTAACTCTTTGACTTTGTATACATGAACTAAATTCACATTTCTACGAAGTCTTTTTAATTAAGCAACAAAATTAAGACTTATGGTTCTCTCATAAATCATGTTATTAAATTTAGTGACAAAAATGTCAGAGTGAAGACCCAAAAGCAATTTCAGCCAAAAAATCATAGGTGAAAGTAAAGATTAGTGCTATAAATTGTTGACTGTTGACAATTTTAACTATCCAACGTCTGGCAACGTCATGGATTCCCGTGTAACACCAATCAAAATAATGGCTGCCGTGACGACACATCCGATAATCACTTGAGTTCAAATCTAGACACAGACGAACTTAAATCTGTTTGTTTTCCAATTTACACATTTTTTACAATTTCCTATTATTTGTGGTGAGCGATCAGTATTTCCGCCCGCTACACACAGAGCGAGGTGCGCGCACACATTAGAAATATTATTTCTAATCCTAACCTTACTCGAAGTACTTACCCGTAAGCTTGCCAAATCACACAACAAAGGTCAGGTAACACCTCGAAACTAGAGCAAAGGTCACAGCAGAGAACTATAATTTTCTTCAGCCAAATCATAATTTTTTTGTCAGGATGGACGTACAAACTTGCTTCAGGTATCATTGAATATTGTAGTGTTCAAGGGCTATCTAACTATACTAGTATTTCTAATGCTATAGCACTATTTTGAAAATTGTGTCCAAATCTACTTCTAAAAGTGGTAGGGCCTATGTAAATATTTAGGTTTAGTTTATTAGCAAATCATGGCGGAAAAAAATAATCAATTCAGCACAAAATCCAGTTTATATCTCGAGGCAATGTGGCGTCATGACATCCTTAAATTTGATTGGTTTTGCACGGAAATATGTGACGTCCGCTAGTTGAAAATGTAAACAGTGTGCTATTTATAGCGCAATGGTGGAAGAAACCTAAATTTTACCCAATTAGGGTTAGGGTTAAAAGTAGTATTTAGAATTAGCATGTGCAGCAGTTGTGATTCTAAAAATTTACTTCTAAGTCTGGAGATGTAAAGTCACGGCATCCATCAATTTGATTGGTGTTACACGGAAATCCGTGACGTCAGCTACGAAAAAATGTAAACATTTCACTATTTATAGTGCAGTGAAGACCTGAAAGCAATTTTAACCAATTTTTTTCCCTTTAAACCCTATAGGCCGACATCGAGGCCAGCCTCCTGCCGTGATGTTGCTTAGTCCAGCAACCAGAGGCTGGAAACTATGACTGACCAGACCTTCCTAACAGCATAAAGAAGGTCGGGTGGCAACCACTAGTGACCACCAGACCAACCACCATGCTACATTATATTTCTAGAAGATAATATGACTGTATATTGTAAGGCTTTTTTAATGAAAACCCCACCAGCATTCTATCTCTAGGCCTACAGTTATATGTTTTATGTCATAATGTCCTGTTGTCAATCATCCCCTCCCCCTGGAGTAGAGCGCCTTCCAGCTTGTGACATTGTGCTCCATCATAGGACATGTGACCTGTAATGTCAAGATCCGGTGGTAACCAACTGGAAGAAGGGGAAACCTAAGTGAAACCATCTAATTCAGGACATAATGATCCTATAAATCTTTCCAAATTTGGCAGACATTGCACACGTCTTGTGTGCCGGCAGACTATATGTGGTGGGGCATGGAGAGTGGTGAAGTACACCTCAGATCCACTACCCATAGATGAAAGTCTGGGAAGAGCCAAATAAAAAAATGTTGCTCTTGGTCCGGCCCTTCTTCATTGTTGGATCGACTCTCGGTTTGAAAACAAGCTCCAGAAACATAACCTCAACATGAAAGTGCCTAAGCAGAAAATATCATGAGCTCGGACGTTGCTTCATGAAAGGTCAGTGCCCCTCCCGCCTCCAGCTGCCTTAAGTGAAAAATCAGCCATGAGGATCACACTAAACATACTACACTTTAACATATCTGGAATCACTAATTAGACCCTATAGCTCAGTAAGTAGAAGACTACACAAACATGATACCAACATCGCACTACTGCAGGGAACACTGCTAGTATAGACATAACACTCAATATCAGGCTACATCATACACAAATATAAATGTCAGAAGTGCAGAGGCATTGCAACACTCATAAGAAATGACATGCAAGAAGTCATAAACATGAAAAACAACGGAAATGATATGTAAGAAATAAATATATGATATGGCCTGCGGTATACGCTTTACAATGTATACTGCCTACCCAACTCCAAGAAACAAATGGACATCAGCACCACAGATGCCAAGAAAACTATCATTGAGGGATATTTTAATGCACACATACAGGATACAAGGACAGAAACACCATGGGAAACAAAATAGAGGAACTATACAATACCAGCAACCTAATAATAAAATATTCCTCATCTACAACCACACTCCTCCACAGAGCCAGTGGATCAGGAATCCATAAACCCTCCCTCCCCTTTACACTTCCATGCCATTAAGACCTTATTTGAGTCTATTTATTGCTTCACTTATACAACTGAGAAGAACCTATGCTCTTGTCAGAAAGGCTATGGGCAGGCAAGAGCTACCTGCTCACGGCTAAAGGAATTATTTCATCGTTATCATCATGTTATATGAAAATAATAGTCAGTAAATCCCCTGCACAGCTATGGACATGTGCTAATGCACCTTAACATTTGACTACACTTCATTGCAAAGAAATATATCATATTTTTAATAATTGATCGTAAACATAAAACATTTTATTGTATCAGATTTATTGAGCTTATTTTTTTTGTCTCAATCACAGCTGTCACACAAAATGTCTGCACAATCTGACAAACTAGAAAGTGATACTGGAAAACTAGGGGATATAGGAGAACTAGAAGGAGATGCTGATATGAGTGAGTGGACATCATTAATCTCCAAAGGTAGTGACAAGAAACCAGGGAAGTCACATCGCAGAAGTCAGCAACAGTTTACTAAGGTATCTAGTGTTAAAGAAATCACGGATAAAGTTGGTAGCAAATCACCAGTCGAGGATGCTGAAAAATCTAAAGGTGTAAAGGAAAACAAGTCAAACTCTGACAAAAACACCGGAAAAGTTACTAAACCAGCATCAAGTTCTTCATCTCATAATATAACCCAAAATAAAAATTCCCAATCACTTTCAAATATTGGAAATATTACTGTAGAACCCTCCAAGAGTTCCACAGTCCAAGCCTCATCTGATGTTAGTGACATTGCTGGTGTTATTGGTATTCTAGACTCCAGCAGGAAGAAAATTACTGACATATCAAAGATTCGTGGAAGTACAGATGATAAGAAAAGTGACAATGGAGTTAAGACGCCTCCTAAGTCTGCTGAACTGTCAGCAATAGCTGCAAGAAAACGTAAACCATCTGTTACAGAAGATGCAGACTCGTCCAAAGCCAAGAAAAGTAACAATGATAGTGACAAAAATGTTGAATCTGAAAATGTTATGGACATAAAGGATGAACAGATAATAGTCAAACAAGATGGTGAGAAACATGTAGAGAGAATGCTGTCTTGTTCAGAGGAAGATTTTAAAAATATAGATGCTGAGCTTGTAGAGGAAATGATGGAAAGTGTTCAGAAGGAAATGATTCCAAAATATGGTAAGTTACTACACTTTCATGTTAGATAATTTTATTCTTGCATGCAAAGATGATATTTATGTGTTATATGTAGCATTAACTAGGATAATAGGTTGGTTGGTTTGTTGCTGATCCAGTGGTTCATGCCCTTTGACCCAAGGCTGTTGTGTGATATATGCATGTGTTTGTGAGCTTTTGTTTTGTTCCATATAATGTGTCCCATTTATCTGGGAGAAGAATTTTCCTGACATCATTCAGCGCTAGATATTGAAAATGGTGATGCTTAACAGTTTCACAGGGATGAGTGCACAGCCGGCATCCTGGAGTGTGTTGTGGTTGTATTCTGTTACAGGTGATTCTTAAGATGTACATTTTGTGTAAGAAGTCGGAAAATGATATTCTGATCTTTATTTCCCGGGAGGGTGAGATTTAGGATTTGGGCTGGTCATATTTACGTATCCATTGTACAGAACATAAAACCAACATATACATGAGAAGCAAATTTAATACTCTTGCAGTCCAACAGGAACATCTCATGGCAGTGGTGAAGTGCAGCAAACATGTGTGGTGTGGTCATGTGATAAGGCATGATTCTCTTTGCAATAATATCTTGTAGGAAATAGTTTATGGAGAAGAAGAAGAGGATATTTAATATTAAAAACTGGACAGGATTAAGATTCTCCACACTCAAACAAAGAACTTATAACATAGAAGCATGGCGAAATTTTTGTGTTGGTTTCCAGAGTGACACCTCTACGACCCTGAAAGAATATGGGTTTCATCATGATGATACAAGACATTTTCAATGTTTCAACCATAAAACAAATGATGGACAAACAGTAAATAAAAAGTAAACAAACATAAAACAATTTGTGATTTTTACAAACAACTAGAAGACAATTGATATCTGTGAGATGTGGATATGTAGAAGAATAGGTTCTAACAACACTTTGTATAAAAGAAAGAGCTACTAAAGGAAATAAAGACCAAACAAAAGTATTTTGGACATATTAAAAGACATGACACCTTGCCTAAGAGTTTATTTTTAGGGTAAAGTAGAGTGGAGGTGATCAAGTGGTAGGCAGAGATACAAGTGGGAGAGAAACATAACGAGATGGACAGGTTGCAGTCTAGCAGAATTGCAGCCAACCTTCATTGCGGAGATGGCACATATTGATGATGTTAATTGTTATAAACGTATGCTCTATAGAGGAATTCCACTGAAGGGATGGAGAAGAAACAGAATGAATGGGAAATTAAGCACAATATGATTTCTGTATGTAGGAATGAAGGGTGCTTTGGCAAAAACTATATAGGGTAACCAAATTGATGTATATACCTGTTCTCAAGCACATCTTCTGTCAGCCTAGGAACACAATTTGAAGGCAGTCCCCTAAATACCCAGAGCACTCAGATGATCTGATCCCTTGAACTGTGCAACAACAGAATTCCTGGGCTTGTTAATTGCAGATGTTAACCAGAATCAGTCTCCCCTATGTAAACTATGGTACTGGCTATGCAAATTATGGCATAAATACCGGTAAAATTGTTATACTCACATATAAAACAGTGACAAAATCCAAGTTAATATTCAATATTTGTCTAAGACATTTGTGTGGGAAGAAAAAATTTACTACCACAGGCGCTAGTAGTTATAAGGGAATGTTTGAAATGGCAGTTGAAAGAATGGTCCTATGTGATCAAAATACGAAAGATATTATTTGAAACACTGATTAATTTTCATAGACAGCCATGACCATGTGTTGCTCAGAAAGTGGAACAAATAATAGCAACACCTGCCAAGCATGTTATAAAAAAAGCGACAAAGAAGAAATTTCTGGGGTGGAGTTGGTTGTCGCATCCCATAAGTCGAAGTGACTCAGAAGCCATGCTGAATTCTGGTGTGTCTGGCAAATAGGTGCTGATTTCACAGTCATGCTTTAGTCTTGCTTATCAGGGGCATGGCAGAGAGGCTAGAGCTGTAGTCTCACAGTCTCAGGGTATGACTCCTTTTAAGGTCTGGGTTTTTTTTGTCGGCGGGTAAATTAAAAAACGCACCCTGAACATGATCTGGGGACAGTTAGGGTATGTGGACATCAGTACACATGCCACAATGCAGCCTCCCTGCAACTCCCTAACAGGAAACATGATGTATTGCCAAGTTTATTTTTACATTTTCAGGTGACAAGTACATTGTGAGGTTTTCTCCAGTGGAGCTTGCAGACCTGGCTGATGAGACACTGCAGAAACTTGTCGTAGCACAGCCTAACCTGGCATTTTATTTTAAACGTCAGGGAAAACTCAAGAAGAAAAAGGGGTAAGTTGCCTATATTACATGGTGATTCACTTGCAACTGAGCATTGAACACTTAATGTATGATAGCAGTTATATTTACATGTATTGTAGCGATATAATTTTCTTCTCTTGTGATTGTAGGAACATTGCAATTTGTTATATAATTACCAAAAAGCCAGAGAAAATCCTAATCAAGTATGAGCCTTGGTAAACAAATACTAAAGTGAAAATAATGAATAAGTAAGTATGGGATAATTACCTACCACAACTAATAAACAACTAATAAACAAAAACGGTAAAACTTGCTGCATGCGAAATGAAATGGCTGAGAACAGCACTGGGAGTAACAAAAAGAGATAGAATAAATAATGACACAATAAGAAATCTGGTGAAAATACTATCCTGCAAAGAATTAATGGGCACATAAAAGATCAAATGGTTTGGCCACCTAATCAGAATGGAACCAGATTGCATTCCATCAATAGTTTTCAATAAAAGATCATCTGAAAAGAGAAATGAGAAAACACAGATGAAGATGGATAGATGACATCAGAGAAATACTAGAACACCAAGGCTGCGCTATGGCAGCGGCATCACAGTTAGCGAAAGAAAGAAGACTTCAGCTCCCCATAATGCCTAGTGGCACACATGGATAAGATAAGATAAAAGTGGTTGATGCTTCGATCAAAAGATCTTCAACTGAGCTTTGTTTGCACTTCTGACATTCCCCTATAGAAGTCAACTCTATGCATGAAGAATGTGTTCTGTTGTCTCTGGGCTGAGTGCTGTCTCGCCAATATTTAGCTTTCTGAACATGTGACTTCTCAGCCTTTGTGGCAAGTTTGTTGTTGGAACATAATGGTTTGCTCCATTCGTGACAATTGATGTGGATCATGTGGTTCTGCAGTTGGGTGCATCTGCGTCCACTTTTTCTTATATCACTTTTGCTTTTATCAGTCTTACATTCTTAGTACATAATATCACTTTCTATTTGTTCTAGTGATCCCCCCTTCCTAGCCAGATCAGCTTTTTCATTTCCAAGTATGCCACATTGACCAGGAATCCACTGCAGTACTGTTTCTTTGGTGGTAGTGCCGAGGTGTAGTAAGCAGACCATAAGTTCATTCATGCTTGGTGTTTTTTGGACCTTGCAATGCCTGTAATACTGATTTTGCATCAGTTAGAAAGAATACATGTCTGTTAACGCTCTGCAGGCAATTTATGAACATTTTGGTTGCCTCTGCTTCCATTTCTGCTTTGAAATTTGTTGAATGTTTGCCTGTGGGTATGCATTTTTCAATTTCTTTTCCATCAGGTGTTACTATATATATTCCCTCTCCTCCATCCAATATTCTTTCTGTATATTATTCTTAGTCTCTTCAAGTACTTATATTGGAGTTTCCACTTTTGTAATAATGCCTGGTATATTGTCCATAAATCTTGGAAAGTTTTTCCTACCTCAGCTTGGATATATGTTAAAGGTGTTCAGTGGTTTGAGGTTTTGTAGATCTGTATGATCATGAGTGACTTCTGAAGCTGTTTTGCAGAGTATAGGAAGCTACTTCTTTTGAGTCGTTCTTTTGTATATCTGCTTAGTCCTTGGCTCATTTTATAACTCTCTAAACATTTGAACTTTGCATACTGTGTGAGGATTTTTTATTTCTTCTTTCTTCCACTGAGGGAAAACCAATGCATGTTTTCATTTCTATGATTGGGATAGTTTTCAAACCTCCTGTTATAATTCTGAGTTTGTGGTTTTGTATCTTTGAGACCTTCCATATTCCAAAGCTGGTCTTACATGTATATGCTGTGTATGCTCTACTTAGAATTTTCCCATTTTCTCCCCAATCTGTTTCCGCCAATTTTTTTTAAGGAGTGCTGTCTTCATTTGGCACTTATCAATTTGCTGTTTCCATGTCAGTCTAGAGTCAAAAGTGACTCCAGGCAATGTGGGTTTCTCATATTTTGGCAATATTTAACCTTTTATGTTTAGTGATATTTTCTATGGTTTGGTGGACATGCTGAAGATGGTATAAGTGTTTTTAACATTTATAGACATAGTCTATTGGTCTGTTCACTTGCACAAATTGTCCATGGTTTCCTACAACCTTATTTTTGTTGTGCCTACGCTCTCTGCACTGTGCCAGATTGTCTATATATGGTGCAAAATTTACTTTACACGAGAGAATTTGGGGAATGTCGCTCATGAATATAAGGAAAAAGTGGGGACATAACACCTCCCTGTAGTTTATGCTTGAAGAGTTGTGTTCTGCTGTGCTTTATTTCAAGCTTCCCTGCTGCATTTCGGTTGTACAGGTAATGTTTTATCCAGGAGTACAGACTGTTGCCATTGTCCAACACAGCTCATACAGAGAAATTGGGTTCAGTACCCAAAGGCCCACTGTAAAGCTCCTTGTCTGAGATAGGCGCAATCTACTTACTTCTTTGTGTGGTTTGTGCACTGACGAAGAGTAAAAAATGCTGTGTCTGGTGATGGATTCGAAGGCCACCACAAGCAGACAAGGCGAATTAGATTCCGACGTGTTTAGCAAAGCAGCACCTCATCTAGGAAGGTGTATCGATCCTGAGTCTAATTCGGCCGTTGCCCAACACAAGTCAAACATAAAAAATTAGATCTGCAACTTAGGGACACAACTGGTAGTAATGGAATGGTCTTCCTACAGAGGAATTGCTCACTGGCTGTGAAGCGTCTCATCAGAGGAAAGATGCATATTGGGTGACCCAGGCAAACTATCAGCTTGTCTCATGACATATACTCCTCTGAGTAGTATGCTCCTTCATTAGGCATTGCATTAAGCTGAAAGATGAAGTTCCTGGGTATGATAGAAAGCTCAGAAAAACCATCTTACTGCACATAGGAAGTAATAGCTCGCAATTCCTGGGGTTATTGACAAACAATCCAGGAGTACATTGAGTTGCTCACTTTGCTTTGTTGCAATTTTAGGAGTCCATCTGTCCACACACAATCAAAGACTTTTTCTATATCTACCCACACACTGTTGTCTGTTTTTTTCCTGAAATGCATCCTATAATTTCTGGGCAATTAGTGGGATCTGATCTTCAGTAGATCTACACTTTCTGAAGCCAGATTCATCATTTAGCAGGATTTTGTTTCTTTCTAGGAACTACATAATTCTTTTGTTCGTTTAACTAGGCATTGAATCAGTTTGTACAAACAGCTGGTCAGATTGGGTGATAACTGTCCACCTTGCTTTTTTGGCTTGCCTTTTATTTGTGGATGTGTATCATTATGCAGTTTTCTACATGTGTAGCACTAAACCTCTATCCTAACAGCTGTTGAAAAATGTTATTAATTTCTTTTTTGTTGATGGTCTGATGTGAATTGGCAGTTCATTTGGTATATTGTCTGGGCCAAGTGATTTCTTGATTTAATACAGCTAGTATTTCATTTAGTTAATTAATTGTGAATGGTGTATTTCTGACATCATTCTTGCCTTTGCTTATCTCTTTTTCAATCTTTCGTAGTTCTTTTCTATTCTCCTATGCTAAATCAACAAGATAAAGCTGTATAAAGGGATTTGCAGCCTTCTTTCCTATGAGTAGCTCTCCACAATTCTCTATAACCAATGGTGCTGTTTTGTTTTCTTCATTGATGATCATTTTTGTTTTTTTTCCCTCTTTGTTGAAGTTTAAATTTTGTTTTTTATGCGGTTTCTTGTGTTTGAAATTGTGGTTTCTCTTAGTTTGGTTACAGCAACCTTTAGTGATATGTTTTCTATGGATCATATTTTTTCTGCTTTATCTCTGGCTTTGACCCTATGTTCTCTTACTCATCAAATTCATCATCTAACCAGTATGGCTTGTAATGTGTTCTAGTACCTCATGGTATGGCTGAAACTTGGCTGCTTGTAGAAATGTAGTTTTTGTTGTCAATATCTAAATGTTGATGAGTAATTTTACTCTTGTCAGCAGAAGGTCATTCTTAGAAAGGTGCAGGTCTTCTTTAGTTGACTTAAGTTCATATCTAGAATGTTTAAAAATATGTAGAAGTTTTTTCCTGGCGGTTAAAAGATAAGGGAAAAAAATAAGATGTTCCACTGATTTATTGGGATGAGAGCAGTGTCTACAAGTGGGTATTTGGTGGGGTTTGATATGGTTTAAATGGCTATTGCCCCTTGCGTGTCTTGTTTAAAACTGAAAGATAAGGAATTGGTTTCTCCTGCAGAGTTTGTTAATGTTGTCATTGTCCTTTGGCCATGTTATTTAACTAAATACATTTCAACCAGTCAGCACATTTGCCCATCTGTTAAGCCAGATTTCCCTGGTATTGTTTCTGAGAATCTGTTTGACTGTTCCCATACTACAAGGTCTTTGCTTTTGTTGTTTTGAGGCACCTCGTTTTGAAAATCTGTCAGCGACTTCATTTCCTGCTAAAGCACTATGTCCATGTATCTATTGCATGGTCACACTGATTGGATATGCGGAGATAAGACTGCGCTGCTCTTGCTATGTGGGGAATGTTTTGATTTTCATATGGGGTATGTTTAAGTGCTTCCAAAACTGACAGTCTGTAAAATTGACTATGTCTGATGGTTTTTGTTCCATGAGATCAAACTGTTGATGTATTAATTCAATGGCTGTCTTGATAGCTTCAGCATCTGCTTCATAATTTGAGAAATTTTCGCCACAAAAGTCATAGAACTCACAGGCAGATCCAATGGGTATCGTATGTGGATGTCATATCCTGCAAAACAGATGGTCCTGAAAGCAGATAAAAAAAACTATCTTGAGCCCTGCAGAAAGGTAAATGGCGTAGCACTGAAAGTTGTGAATAGATTCACATACTTAGGTAGTACATTATCATAAGAAGCCAACGTTGATGATGAAGTGTATACAAGGGTCGCCAAGGCAAGCAGCACTTTCGGCAGATTGTACGCAAATGTGTGGCATAGAAATGGCATTAACCTACAGACTAAGCTGAAAGTCTACAGAGTAGTGATACTTCCAGTGCTGCTATATGCTAGTGAATCATGGACTGTGTAAAGACGTCATGTGAGGAAACTAAATAACTTTCACACATCTTGTCTCAGAAAAGTTATGAACATCAGATGGCACGACAAGATTCCAGATACTACTGTCCTTGACTTGTCTTTGTGGTCTGTATTATGATCTTTAGGTGTGTTTTAACAAGCAGTACCGGTAATTTTTTTTCTCTTGACTCTTTTCCTGGCTCCATAAATTGAGACAGAGGCGCCACCATCACTGAGGGTGGGTTCCTTTGAGGCTTGGAGCCCATAACTTCATCCGTCTGATGGAATTCTACAAATGATGCACCAAAACAAATCAACTGTAACTTTTTATTTGGCATATGAAGTTATTGAGTCGCAAGGTGATTTTCAACCTTGCCAGTTATTCCCTGGCTGGACTATTTTGCACCATTCTGTCAAGTGTCTCCATTTTTCAACTTACTTTTTAGTCAAGATTGGTTTCCTTGCCCTTATCTTTTCAAGGATTGACCACAGGGCAGTGAAGTTTAATTTTGGAGTTTTCCTTCTTCTAGGCAGCTTGCCTACTAGAGTTAACAAGCACTATTAGCCCAGAGTTCCCCTCCTCTCCTTTTTTGCCAAGGATTAATTATTCTTCTTCTGTGATCTAGCTTTCCTGCTCTAAGGCACCACCCGCTTGAGGATAGTGATTTAATATTGTATTCCTCTGTTGTTCCACTATCTGTGTTTCCCACTAACCCTGCCCAACCCCACACCTCTCTCACCCTAAGGCACATTCTTGGCTTAATGCCAGCAACATGAGCTTTATGTTGCTCGTCGCTGGACACCCGATAGATCCATCCGATATCCTGCCCTGTCCTGGTAGGCAGCAATACTGGTTTGGTCTGCGACTACTTATTAGTACAGAGCCATTCTGGCTTATATCACTGCTAACCTTTAAATCTAGAGGCTTTTGCACTATTGGCCACATGTAGATGTATATGGTAGGGGTTTGTAGGCCCCCAAGGTTATAAAAAATGGGTAGAAAGTGGTGTGCAACACAAATTTGTTTTATGTTTTGTATGGACTTGATATGAAATTTCTACTAATTTTCTTTATGCTGTACAAATTCCTTATTTAGCCCTTGAGGATAGTTGTTTTATTTCTTTCAGCTAACTTAAGTGTCAATGCAAATACACATTAATTCAGTGATAATTCAGAATTGTTCCCTGTTAATAAATTCTGGTATTCATCTTTAGTCATGTGCCTGGGCTATCAATTGTGCTATGAATAAGATACCTTCTGTCAGTGTACAAATCCTATTCATTATCACTGAGCTATCTACTTAATGAATTGTCTTACCAGTATAGGGTAACCATGCAGTGGATACCCTCTCACTGGAATACCAGGAACTGAAAAACCAGACCGTCTAAGGAAGGTGCTGCCGAAGACCAACCAAATGTACCAATCACCTACCATCAGAAAAAATATGATCAAGTCAATAAGAAAGCCACAAACACCAATATAAGATGACTATCACATTATGAACAGATCAAAACAAGTTGTAATTCTACGCCTCAGAACAGGACACAACTGACTCCGCAGTCACATGTACAGAAAGTTCAAGACTGACAACACTGCCATGTGGACAGGCAGCACAGAGTGCCAAACATATACTTCAAGAGTTCTGAGCATGAAACGCTGAGGCAGACATATTGGCCAGAGGAAACAACACTGCTTGAGGAATCTATGCTCTATGGGACACTGTATGAACTACAAAAGACTGAGTTTTATTCAGGAGACAGAATTACAGATATAGACATGTTTCAAGTGAACGAAAGAAGAAAAAGAACAGCTATCAACAATCCCAACAAAATTTTAGAGTTTAATGATGTATTCTCTCATCTTCTGCATTCATTCTCAAACTCCTACTTGTTAGCAGGATGTAATTTGAAGAACAGAATGCATGTGTCATAGTTTACAGCTTTGTTGAAATATTTGAGAAATATCACATTTTGGTCTGACACATACTAATTCACAGTGGCTTTTGTGTATTTTTGAATTATAATATGGAACAGGGAGCTCCAGTTCACAACCTCCGTTCGCGCCTCCTATGTCATGTACTGCAGGTCACAATGTTACTATTTTTTGTTCTGAACCTATTTTTGTTTTGAATATATTTCAAAACTAGTCAAATTTATTACTTTTTCTGGATTCAAGGTATGCCGAAGTGTATCTTTCTCAAATGCAAGATGCAAGAGTTTTTATTCAAAAACTGCTCCAGATTAAGTTAATTGATGATTGCATAGAAGTTACACTGACAGTCTCAAAGCCTAAACAAGTTGATGAAGTGTGTAAGTAGTTTATCAATTTTCAATTGTTGTAAGGTAAGGTAAAGACAGCATGAGTTATGAACCAACATCGTAGCACACAGTTTCCCATAAGTGCTCCGCTACCTAGTCAGTGGTTGCTAGAAACCTGACTAGTATCACCTACCCACTACCGCACTTGCTGATTAGCCATTCCTCAACCTTCACAGAGAATGAGTCTTGGTACCCTACTCTCTGTGGCTGGATGAATCATGAGAGTAATTTTTATTTCGAATCATGAATAACTTGTGGATTTGGAACCCGGGTTCGCTGGTCAGCGGGTGAATGACTTAAGAATACACTACGACAGGTCTCTTTCAACTGTTAGAACTTCCAGTAAAATGGCGCACCATAACAACTGTTTTTCTGCGGTCTTTTCATTGTGGGAGTTTCAGAGAGGGTTTGGGCACCACCGTATTAAAACAAGCCCACTGATTGTGTGTGCAGATTGCAAGACGTGGCAGCAGGTGCGGAATGGATAAGTCTACCCACAGATTTCGAAACTTGTTTGAGAGTAGTAATATCACTTAGCAGGGAATGCAGAGAATGATGTCCCACAGCTGTGGAGAAAGAAGTGCAGGCTTTGGTCAGTGAGAATACCAAAGAGGGGGATGTGATTATATACATGATGGATCTGTGATTAGAGATGTTCGCAGTGCTTGGGCCTTCACAGCTCAGTGCGCTGGTAAAACGATCAAGGAGGAGAGTGGGGCCTTTGCTGTTACTACGAGTAGCATAACCATGGAGACTATGGCGGTGATCAGGGCAGTTAAGTGGGTATGCACACAGAAGGTAGCAGGTCTGCATTTTGAGTGACTATGATTAGGAAGGTACAAGTGGGTCTCGTTTGCGAACAGTGGATTGAGACCTTGAGAAAGGCGAGGCTGAAAGTGGTTACATTTATTTTCGTGATTAGACATGTCTGCAGAATTTTTTCTGGGGTCTAGGAACCCTTTTGATATAGGCATATATCAAATGTATATAGATATGGTTAATTTGGACAACTTTTATTTTGTGGAGATTGTCTACAGTGTCCTCTTGTAGAGCCTAAAGATGGTAGTTTGCTGTGCTTTGTTCAGCTTTTTAAGATGGGGGTCTTGTGAAGAGTTGCTGCCTGTTGTCTGACTCCATGTATGTTTGTATTTTCTTTTTATGAGTTTCGCTTCAGTCTGTGATATTCTTTGATGGAATTGTTCCTTTTTATACCTGTTTTTCAGCCGAAGACGGATGTGTCGGGCCATTGGTGCAAATAAAATGGTGACACAACACATTTCCATTCTCTGGACTGCATTCTGCTGGAGATCTAGTAGTCTGCTACAGGAGAGATCCAGCAGGAGTTTGAGAATGAATGCTGAAGAAGAAGAAGATACCTTTTTTTGCCAGTCTGTCAGCGGCCTCAATTCCTGCAATTGCACAGTGTGCATGAATCCAATGCAGCATCATTTTGGTGTTAGTAGACAGTTATACTGTTGTTTTTTGTTAGGAAATCTTTAGATTAATTTTGGATGGTCTGGAGAATTGACAGTAACACAAGAAGACTGTTTGTTCATTTTAGTCTCAGTTTCTCTAGTGCCTTTGATGCTTCTAAGATTGCCTGTAGTTCTCTCTGCTCTGTAGTTTGTTGATAATTTACCAGTAGTGATCGAGAGTTCTATTTTTGGGGTGTTTGGTATTACCAGGTAGTATTTGTATCCCAGCTTCTCCTTTCTTTATTGCATTCTATGATGATACATCTGGGAAGACAGCAATCCACTGTGAACTGAGGTATTGAGTGTCTAGGGGATCACATGTTTTTGCCTTGAGAGCAGTAGGGGTTTCCATAGTTCTGCTACCGTTGCCTGGGTTGTAAGATTTGCATAATATGTAGGTGAGATGCGTGCGATGTTGTAATATACTTCTAACTGTTCCTATTCCTCTGAGTTGTTGCTGATTTATCCTTCATTGGCTCTCGTAAATTTTGTCTAGCTTCTGGAGATTGGCATTTGCTGCTATTGCATATGTGCTCAATCCATATTCTAGATTTTGGAGAACATGATCTATGTAGGTCTTATGACTCAAGTTGCTGTCAATGTATACAGGGAAATAATATTGAGATTCATACAAGATATTCCAGGAGTTTGAGAACGAACGCAGAAGAAGAAGAAGAATGATGTAGAATTAGTGCAATATTGTCTGTAAATCCATCTCTTGGTGTTGTTAATGTTCTTCAACCAGATCTACTTCTTCTTCTGCGTTCGTTCTCAAACTCCTGCAGATTAGCAGAATGTAGTCTGAAGAACGGAATGCGCTGTGTCATGGTTTACAGCATTGCTGCAATATCTGCGCCTTTCGGCCTGACACATCTGACTTCAGCATGACTTTGGGTCACTTGCCCTATATGGGATGGGACAGCCAACTCCATCCCATAACCTGCTTAGTCGCCTTTTACGACATGCTTGGAAGGTAAACAGTGTTGCTATTCTTTGCTCCCCTTTCGGGCCCGGCAACACACGGGCGAACCAGATCTACTGTTACTGATTAATTGAAAATACTTTTGCCGTACACCTACAAAATGCTTTCACCATTGTCCCAGACTACTATAGCTTAAACAAAATCATTGAAGTATATATTCTATAGGACATTGTGAGACTATCCACCTGACCTCTTCTTCAAGATAGATGTCATTCATTTAATTAGCAAATTTGCTATAATTGAGTTTTAAAAATCTGTTTCTAAGCATTTGTTCCTTGTTCTACAAACATTTTGAACATATTTGTCACTCTTGAAATGGACAATAGTTATGCCTTTTCTTCACAAGTTTTATATGGTATTGAAAATAACATTTCTTTGTTGATATTCTTTTCTTTTTCAGTGTCGTTGGTAATTTCAATGAGCAAAAATGATAAGCTGTTGAAGCTTACCAAAAATGTTGAAGGTAATTGTGATGTATCAGTCATACATATATTGACTTCTCATTGTTCTATTGTATATAAATGTATCTCTATCATACCATCCTGTACAACACATTGACCTCTCATTGTACCATTGTGTACACATTTTTTATCATTTTGCCTTCCTGTACACATTAAGTGAAGTACACTTTAGCAGATCATTGTTCTTTCATGTTCACATTGACTTCATCATGTTTACATTGGCTTGGTTCATTGTGCTATCATGAACACATTGACCTGTCTCATGTGCCCTCTAAACACATTTGTCTATTTCATTGAACCATCATGTGCACATTGACATGGCTTATAGTGTGATCATGTATACATTGACTTGGCTCATTGTACCATCATGTACAAATTGACCTTTCTGACTGTGCCATTATGATCACATTTATCATTCTCTTAACTTTTTCATCTGCAACTGTGGCAATACTTAGTAGTTTGTTTGTAAATCAAAATGTTTTACTTTAATCAATATTAACAGAAATTGAAACCCTTATAATTTAGCATGTCATCTTAAATCATAGTTGCCACTTCATTTTTGATCATGTTCAGCTTTCATCATCTGTAAATGCCTGATTGAAATTTGTTACCATCACTACCAGGAATAAGGGATTGAACAGTCATGTCTGATGTAACTGGAGGTCCTAATATGCTGTATGAGAACTACATTACTGACAATTTCTACTAGTACGTGGTGACTGAGTACTATTTGGGGGATGGGGTGTCCCTTGAGTACAGAGATGTCAGTTTTAGCTCATAAATTTTATTTTCATGAAAATTAAACTTTTAATTTTTGGTAATGAGTTACTGTTTGATTTTGTTTAACCACAGATGCAAAAGTGCTGCCTGGTGCAAAGAAGGAGCATTTCCAGGTAGAAAAAGTGCCAGCAGATGCTAATGCACTCATGTTGAGGACTCTCTTTCCATTTGCTGCAGAAGTCATATTTTCAACAGCACAGAAAACATCACAATCAGGATATAGAGGGTACACAAATTTTCAGTCATTGCAATATTTTTTCCTTTCCTCTTATTGTATTTCCTTATACATTGATAATTTTGCCTGTAAAGTTCTTCGTAAATACTGCAAAGAAAATCACTACCGCGAAACAAAAGCTCAACTCATAGCTACATCCTGTATAGAATATGCTACCAATTTTTTTTTTTGCCGAGAAGAACTAAAAGCAACAGAAATAGATGACCTATTCAAGGCAACAATAGGATGTAAATTTGCAACTTTGAAATTGGGTATTAGATATGTTAATTATCCTCTCTGCACACTGGACATGTCTATGTGTGCTCAGATATCCACTTCAGTAAATCTCTCAGGGCATAACGGCTGATAGTTCCATTGTTATGTTGGTTCATTGCTCTTTTAGAAAATTTGTTCTCTATAGGCCACGCCTATCGTCACTCCAAATTCACGCATTCTCAATACTGACTCATGCTTCATTTATCGCAAAATCATCTGATAGTGTGGACTCACGAAGAGTAGTGAGTATGTCTGCTCTGTCCATAGGCTGTCCATCTATAATGGTGGCGAGTCTAGTTAATTAGTCAGCCTGTTTGTTTCCCTTCACTTCTGTGTGTCTGGGGACAAAGATGAGTGTGATTTTTCATAATGAGGCCCGCATTTTGACTCTCTCTAATGACACTTCCAGAAAAGGAGTTGAAGTCATGTAAACACTATTGAACAAGAAGTCTCATTTCACATCCAAGTAAAGTTATGCTAAGGATTATACTCAATAGTTTAAATCATAAGTGGAAGAAATCTTGGCAGAAGAACAAGCCGAATTAAGTAAGAATAGAAATACAGTAGAAAAATTTCAATCTACACCTAATAAGTAAGACACACAACACCAATGTGATCTATTCATAACTTTATTGATTTTACCAAAGCTGTTGACTGTGTTTGGCATACAGGTGTGTAAATTACTATGAGAGTTTAATTTTGACAACAACATGACCATCATAAAAGCATTATGTAAGGACAGAAAAAGTACTGTGTTCATAAACAAAGAAATCACTGAATTTTTCAGAACTATTTGTGGCGTGCAACGAGGTTGCTTACTTTCACCAACACTTTTTAAACATCTACCTAGAAGCAATCTTGAGAGAATAGTGTTACTGGAATTCCATTCAACAACATTGATTAGAGGTTGCTAAATTTCTAGCCTCTGCTTCGCTGATGACATCGATCTTATGGTAACAACAGAGGCAGAATTACAAGGGCTAACAAGAAAACTGGAAATTTCTAGCTAAATACTTGACATCGAAATCAATGCAGACAGGAGTAAAATTTTGGTGAATAGGAGTACCAACTTAGTCCCAACCAATATAAAGCTTAACAATCAAAGTCTTTAGGAGGTTTCGACCTTTACTTATCTCAGAGCCCATTCCATTTGAAAAAGTAGGATCATCACCCTTTTTAAGATTAACATATAAATCTTTGGTTCTGTCATATTTCTATATAGCTGTGAGACCTGGGGACTTATCCAGGTGTTTGAAAAAAATACTATAGTCGTGTTGGGTATTCATTCCCAAGAAAATAAGACCAATATGTTTGTGCATGATAGCAGTTGTTAACAGTTGTGAAACTTTCTAATCTCTGATGGTACGGGCTCATTATGAGACATTGCTCGATGACAAAAGATGTTCTTCAAGCTACAGTGAAGGGATGAAGAAGATGAGGTGGGTAGAAGACATGGCTGGATAATATCAAGCACTGAACAGAGTGAAGTTTTCAAACTCATTAGCATGGTAGAGAATAACAGAAGGTGTACCACAGGGAGGTGTTCTATCCCCACACTCTTTATTATTTTTATAGATGACTACCAAAGCTATTCACACCATACATAAGGTTCTCCTTGCAGATGATCCGGCTATTTGGACCCAATCAGAATACATAGAAGTCCAAAAGTTAGAGTACAGGAGGCAATAAAGTTGAAGAGGGTAAAAAACTGGGTTGTTCAATTAAATAAAACCAAGACAATCACTACCTTCTTCACCCTCTCTACAAAACCTTAAAATTATACTCTACCACTAGACAGTACCCACTTCCAAAAGAAAACAACCTAGTCTACTTGGGACTAAAATTTGACGAGAGAATTACATGGGGATCACATATTGAAGAGACTGAAGAAAAAACTACACACAGACTACAAATAAGGAAAATGATATTTGAGACATAAAAACCATAAGACAAATGTACATAGGTCATATTAATCCAATTGTAGAATATGGATTGAGCACATATGCAACAGCAGTAAATATATCAATCTCCAGCAGCTGAATTTCAGAATCACAAAATTTCTCTGAATTATTACAGGAAGACTGGGGAGCACACCTATGACAATGGAAGTAACAACAATATTACAAAATCTAACTACGCAGGGATGAGAAAATCACAATAATGTGCACCTAATCGAGATATTTCTACACCAAATGTCTCATATGACACCCATACAACCCTGATGGGTTTTATTATTATTATTTCTTTATTGCATCCTCTGATGATCCATCTGTGTAGTCATGAATCCATTGTGAGTTGGAATATTGGGTGTCAAGGTGATCAAGTGTTTTTGCCGTAATAGCAATATGAATATCCATAGTTCTGCTCTCAATGCCAGATATTGTAAGTTTTGCATTTTATATTGGTGAAGTGTTTGCGATGTAATATGCTTTGAGCATGTTTCCATTCCTCTGGATTGTTGCTGACTTCTTCATTTCGTAAGCTTTTTTGATACTTTATTGAAGTTTTGTCTTCTCAGTCGCTTTTTTGTTAGTTCATTTGTTTTCTCTTGCATAGATTGATGTTTCATCGTCTCAATTTTTCAGTCATATTGCAACTTCTCATCCCTATTGTCTGTTAGATTTTGTAACCCTTCTATTACTTCCATTGCCATTATAGGTTTGCTCCTCAATCCTGTAATAATTTGGTGACCGTTCTGAATTTTGTCCAGCTGCTGGAGATTGACATTTACTGCTGTTGCATATGTGCTCAATCCATATTCTAGAATTGGATGAATATGACCTATGTACACTAATCGTATGGTTTTTATGCCCTAGTTTTTTCCTTATTTATAGTCTGCATGTAGTTTTTTTTTCTGTCTCTTCGATATGTGATCTCCATGTAAGTCTGTCAAATTTTAGTCTTATGTAGACTTGGTTGTTTTCTTTTGGAAGTGGAGTATTGTCTAATGGTAGAGTATAATTTTCAGGTTTTGTGTTGAGGGTGAAGAAGGTAGTGACTGTCTTACTTTTATTTATTTGAACAACCCAGGTTTTTGCCCACTCTTCAACTTTGTTTATTGTCTCCTGCATTCTAACTTTTGTGACTCCTATGTACATTCAATAATAGGTAATACTGCTGTAAAACTGTATGAAAATAGTACTTATGTAGGAAACAGGTAATGAAGTCTTACTGAATGACGACTAACACACTATCACTGTCAGATGCTCATGTGAAATAATACACACAATACACAGGACATAATCAACGTTTCGACCAAAAGGCTTTTAGTAAGATAAAAACATAGCATCAAAAGACTACTAGTAGTAATGACAACGACATACGTGTCCGAGTGAAGTGTAGATGTGATATGCTGGAAGGATAGGAATGGGAAGTACATAAAAACATAAATATATTTGGAAACGAAACAAACTTGATGGAACAAAATTAATAAAGACAAAGACCACACCAACCAAGAACTAGACAAAAGAGTGGTCAGATTTGAATCCAAATGACTTGAGGGTACCCGGCTAAAACATAAGATGATTTTCTAGAGCATACCTAGATCTGTCTTCAGGGGTGGTGCAGGATCTGATGGCAGTGACCTGAATATCAAGAACACCTTGGTGGTCATCGCTGTTGAGATGTGTAGCAACAGGAGTAGGTATTCTGTGTTTGATGACATGCAGATGATTACAGAAGCGGTTACTCAATCTTAAGCCAGTTTCACTGATATACTGCTTGCCGCAGGTTTACATATTATCACGTAAATGACATGGGATTCAAATGTAAAGGCCTCATCAATGGTGAATTGGCCTTGGGAAATGAAATGGAACGCATCTGAACCACATAAGGACATGTGTAGCAATGGCTGCGTGAACAACGAACAGTACAGAAATGGTCAGGAAGGTGGCTGTGTACCAATATGTCCTTAAGATTTTAGTTGCACATATAGGCAACCAGAGGCAAGTCCTGGAAAGTCCTGTTAGGATCAGACTGGAAAAGGGAATAATGTTTAAGCAAGATGCACCGGACAGTGGAGTTATGGGGATGAAAGATAAGGTCAAGTTTAAATCTATCAGAGGAGGAGGAAGAACCCTGGGAATTAGTCAAGGTATAGAGGTGAGATAAAATGCATACATGGAGCCAAGCCGATGAAAGGATGCGGTCGGGGAACGGGCGTTAAAGACAGATGTTTATTTAACATCTGTTGTGTTTAACAGATGATTTCCCGTTCAGTGGCCTTCGTACCATCTGTTAAACATACATCTGATCGCCCTATATTGGCTATTACTTCTCATCCTCATAATATGCCGGCACTATGCATCTTATTACATTTCTCTATCCTCCAATTAGATCCCATCTCCAGTCCTGAATTTCCCTCTCTTCACCTAGTAGCCTTTTGGAGGGACAGGAATCTTCATGATCTCTTGATTCATTCTAGTCTGTGCACTTCTGAAGGTCACCTAAGAACTGTCCCTTTTCACCGAAATTGTTTGACTTGTCCTTTTGTTATTCTCATTCCTATGCTACAGTTTCCTAAATCAAATTTTAATATTCAGGATTCTTTCTCATGTTTGTTCCGTAATTTAATACACTCTATCATATGTAAGCGTCTCCATCGAGACCAGCACCGTGCAGAGGTGATGGGGCTTAGTTCAGCCATCAGGGGCTGGAAACTAAGACTGGTCGGGCAGTCCCACTCGAGCAGGACCATAGTCCTGCCCTAGTAAGCAGAGTGCTGAAGACGGAGGCATCCAGCCAAAAGGCGCACAGATAATCAGGATGCCACGCACAAAACACAATGGAAACATGTCTACATCTATAAATAGTTATGGTGCCTGCCCTGTGGCGGACGTTCAGGCAGGGACGGTGCCGGGCCCTATACCTCGAAAGGGCCCAACCTCAGTTACTGGAAGTCCTTCTCAATTGCCCCGAGGAGCCAGGAGGCAAGGGAATAGAGCTACTGGCCAAACAAGCAAACGACCAATAAAAATAATGCACTGGAATGCTGAGGGTGTCAACAGTAAAAGAGATGGATACAGCAAAAAATTGGAGCTTGAAAATGTCCTCAGTGAAGAACAAGTTAACATATGCTGTATCCAAGAAACACACCTCAGCAGCGACATAGCCTTCAAAATCAGAGGCTACCAGTGCTACCGATCTGACCGAAAGGACAGGCGAAAAGGTGGAATTCTGACACTTGTTAAAAACAATATCAGCGCATGTCAGCTGGAAGTATATATGGAAGGGGCAGAATACCAGATGCTCCACCTAAAAACAGACAGTGCAGAATTCCATCTCCTGAACTACTACTGCCCAAATGATAAACCATTGGCACTAGACACAATTCCAGACAAAGAGAGACTTATGGTGTGTGGTGACTTCAACAGCCACTCTCAGAGCAGGGGCTACGATCATATCGACAAGAGAGGTGAGGAACTTGAGAGCTGGCAGGATGAAAATAATCTCATCCTTATTAACCAGCCAGCAGACTCGCCAACCTTCTACTCGAGAGCATGGCACACCACCTCTACACCAGACCTGGCATTCCACTCACGAGGCTTGGAATGGAACATCACACGTGTTGTTGGAAAGCAGCTTGGAGGTAGTGACCACAGACCAGTATTTCTGGAAATCCACAATGAATTTACCAAGGACAGCAGCACGCTCACTAGGTGGAACTATAAAAGGGCAGACTGGAAAATGTACCAGTATTTAACCAGTGTTCTAGCTAAGGACATGAACTTGGACAAAGACATCAATAGAGCAGTGAGTGAATTTAATAGATGTATACTACATGCTGCTAGTAAAACCATACCCAGGGGGGCACGCAAAAACTACAAACCCTACTGGAATGATGAACTGGAAAAGCTGCAAAATGAGATGGAAACATCTAGACAGCAGGCTGAGGACAGACCTAGCCAAGAACATCACAACAAATATCAGCAAACAAAGGCTAAATTTCAAAGAGCCAAGTTACAAGCCAGACGGAGCAGCTGGAAAGAAAAAACAGAGTCGCTGAACCTAGAAAGAGATACTAGGAAATTATGGAAACTTGTAAAACAACTAAATGATGAAGGTACAGGGAGAAATACCAGGATCACACTTTATAAAGATAGAAACATTTTAACAGGTAAACATGCAGCTGATTACTTTGCAGAAGACAATAACGTCAAAGTCAGCCCAGACAAACAACAGGAGGTTCGAGAGAACCAGCAAAACATTGGACAAGGTGAACCTATACCTGAAGTCATGGAGGCACCAATCACAATGAGAGAACTGGAGCATGCAATATCCAAATTGAAAATGAAAAAGTCCCCTGGAGCTGATGGAGTGTCCAATGAAATGATTAGAAACCTGGGAATTGCAGCAAGAGCAAAGCTACTGCAGATCTTTAACACAAGCTGGTCCACAGGTAATGTACCACAGGCGTGGAGAGAAGCAATAATGATACCACTCCTCAAATCAGGAAAAGATGGCAACACAGTCTCCAACTACAGGCCGATCAGCCTCACAAGCTGTCTATGTAAAACAATGGAACGCATTATCAATCTTAGGATGCAGTGGTACCTTGAAAGTGAAAACCTTCTGGTATCACAGCAAGCAGGTTTCAGACAATGCTACTCTACTGAAGATCAGGCAACCTACCTCTCCCAAGAGATTGAGGATGCGTTCCAAGATAAGAAACTGGTACTAGCAGCATGGATAGACCTCAGAAAAGCATTTGATAAGGTCTGGAAAGAAGGGCTCCTAAAGAAATTGCGAAATTGCAGGGTTAGCTCAAGAATGTACAAATGGGTAAAAGCATACCTGCATAATAGAAGAGCCAGGGTACAATTAGATGGTCGCAAGAGCAAGAAAGTTCTACTGCGTCATGGAGTCCCCCAGGGAGGAGTCCTGTCACCCACACTTTTCTTGGTTTACATCAATGACCTAGTTGCTGAACTACCACATGGGATCAAAGTGGCAATGTATGCTGACGACCTGGTGATCTGGTGCACGGAAGAACATGCAACAGTGGCCACTAAACAAATACAAAGAGCTATCGACGCCCTAACCTTATGGGCAAATAGATGGTGCGTCAGCATTAACACAGATAAGTGCAGCACTACACTCTTTACCCTCTCACCAAAACAAAAAGCTGGTCATATCAAGATAGATGGAGAGCTCTTGAAAGAAGACAAACAACCCACATACCTCGGAGTTACTTTTGATGATAAGCTGACATGGAAGCAGCACATAAACAAAGCAACAACAAAAGCCAGGAGGAAGCTAGCTATCCTGAGAAAACTAAGTGGAACCACATGGGGAGCCAGTGGAAATATACTCAGTAAAGTTTACCAGCAAGGCATAAGACCACACCTGGAATATGGTTCAGCTGCGTGGTGTCCTGCATCAAACACCACATTACAAGATCTAGATAAAGTGCAAAACCAGGCACTTAGAATAATGTTGGGAGCAATGAAATCAACACCCATAGCAGAGATGCAGAAAATGGGAAGAATGCAAACACTTGGCGAACGCAGAGACACAAAAGTACTAATTCAAGCAGAAAAGTTTCAGTGTATGCCAAGTCATCCAATGAAGGAAAGATTCCAAAATCTAGCAATGGGGCGACTGAAAAGGAGCAGCTTTATCCATCAAGCTAAACGACTCCGTAGAAAACTTACAGACCTACCTGAAGTTGACAGCCCCTTAAGGTCTGTACCAGAACAAACCCCGTGGAGTGAAAGCCATGGAATGCCAATATACATTCAGACCCATGTGAAAGGAATACTAAGCGAGGACGAACAGAACAGTGTGCAACGAATGACAGTCACCCTCAGTTTCCTGGATGAGGAATATCCACAAGATATATGGGTCAAGAGTGTACACAGATGGGTCAGCACAGAATGCTGTGAGGAATGGAGGTGCAGGTGTATATATAGAATATCCACACAAGCCTAGAGATACAATCAGAACACCGACAGGAAAATTCTGCAATAATTATGATGCAGAAATCCAGGCAATTAGTGTGGCAGCTAAAAAACTGCTGAACTCCAACTCTGGCCTACAGCCTGTGGTATTCCTGACAGATGCAAGGTCAGTGCTTCAAGCTCTCCAGTCTGGAAAACTAACAGACTTAAAAAAACTACTTAGCGAATTGTCTTACCAGTATAGGGTAACCATGCAGTGGATACCCTCTCACTGTGGAATACCAGGAAATGAAAAAGCAGACCAACTGGCTAAGGAAGGTGCTGCCGAAGACCAACCAGATATACCAATCACCTACCATCAGAAAAAACAGATGATAAAGTCAATCAGAAAGCCACAAACATCAACACAAGATGACTATCACATTATGAACAGATCAGAACAAGTTATAATTCTACGTCTCAGAACAGGACACAACCGACTCCGCAGTCACATGTATACAAAGTTCAAGATTGGCAACACGGCCATGTGTACATGTGGACAGGCAGCACAGAGTGCCAAACATATACTTCAAGAGTGTTCTGAGCATGAAATGCTGAGGCAGACATATTGGCCAGAGGAAACAACACTGGAATCAAAGCAATATGGGACACTGTATGAACTACAAAAGACAGTGAGTTTTATTAAGGAGACAGAATTACAGATATAGACATGTTTCAAGTGAACGAAAGAAGAAGAAGAAGAATATGTAAGCGTTGTGATATGAAGTATATTGGTGAGACTGCTAGACATTTAGCTGATAGATTCGTCAAACATTTGAGAGATATGAATCGTCGTGACTTTCCAGTCATGGCTAATCATTTCAACAGCCAGTCACATCATGATAGCTGAGATGTCTCTGTAACTGGTCTGTTACGTTGTTATACTGGTGACTGGCAACGTCAGTCTTTGGAATATCGTCTTAATTGTCATATGTGAGTCTTACAACACTCAGCATGAACATCAATCACCGATTTATTTGATTTACCCACTTCTTCATAACCTCTACTCCCATATTGTACTGATCCTTGCAATTGTTTGTCTTTGTACACATTCAATAGTAATTATTTTTGTGTTTGCCAGACTTTTGTATATTTGTATTATTTCTTTTTTTGTTTTTGTATGCCAACATATGATTATTTCACACTCTAGTCCATCGATTGTGCATTAGTATACCTTATTGTTATAATTTTGTTTGATCATTTACATATTTTGACTTTTATTTCCTCGATTTATTATTGCAATTGTTTCATCTGATAGTTTCCCACACCTGTATATTTATTTGTATATGCATTTTGTTTTACATGGTTCTATGTATCCATACTACTTTGGGCCACACATTTGTATGTGTACATATGCATGTGTTTTAGCATTGCATGTTAATATCTTCATGTGAACAAATGTTTATGGTAATACATATATATATATGTTCATGTTATTGCTTTTATTTATGTGAGAAAATGTTTATGTTAATGCACATATCTCCATTATGTGTTACTATGTATGCCTATTCTTGTGTAAGCCCTCAGTTGAGTGTGGATACATTTACATGCTTGTGCATTTTGTGTGGGTATCTCATACATCTATGTTTCGATTTTGTTTTGTTTTATATTTATTTCTTATCTATTGCTATTTGTATATATTTATATGTTTGTGTGGATGTATATATATATATATATATATATGTCTATGTCTATATATGTTTGCATATCTATTCCATGCACTGTCAAATGCTAATCCCTCTTGTATATTTCTATAGTCCCTACTTCAATTGGTACCCCTGCGACCAATTTCTCACTCTTTCCTTCTCCAAAGCCACCCCCGCCCTAACCACCTCATCATTATTCATCAAAAGTGTGCAAAAAAATATATCTGCACATTGAAAAATGAAAGTACGCATTTTCTCTTTTACAGGACATGCGTTTCTGCAACCAGTACTGGGTTATGTTTCCGCATAAGTTAAACATGACCTGGTCAAACTCAGTTATCAATTTTGTGTGGTTTTGTTTCGTTTAAATGTTATTAGTTTCTTGAAAAAGGTCCCATTTGGACTGATACATCGAAAATGTTCCTGTTTTGTTTTATTGCATGTTTTTTATATTCTTTTTCATCAATATTTATTCATGGTTTGTTTTTCTGGATAATCTGCAAGTTTGTTTTTGTGCTTCTGGACTATGTTTGTCTTGTGTTCTATATAACAAATTTTTAGCAAATGTCTGTAGAGCTTATATTCAAAACCCTGAGTCCTTCTTTTGATGTCTACATTAAGTGTTCAGATTTTACATCAGTATAAAACCTTATTTAGCACTAGTGGTCTGAATAGATTGATCTTTAATACTGATCTTTCTGGTAGTTTTCTAAATCATACTCAACATTGGTAGCCATTGCCATCTCAAGTTTTAACATGATCTCATTTCCTGAGTTGCTGTCGTGACATATTTGGGACCTGAGAAATTTTAAGGTGGTAACTTCTTCCAGTTTGTGGCCAAATGTATATAATGCTGTTTATTGTTTCTGGTTTTGTTTAAGGAAACATTATATTTTTCTATTTTCAGCCCAGTCAATGTACATTATGCAAGTTCTTTGTGGATTGATGCAGTTCTTGACTGCTGTTCAAACTTTACTTACAATGGGTACACTCTGTCAGTTCAAAATACAGTGAAGAAACAAGGTAAGACATTGTACAGAAACATGTCTGTACATATTTGATAAAGTTTTATAGTCACTGATTACTAATATAACTAATAAATAGCAAAAGTACCAAATGTAAAATATATGTCTATGAGGAAAAAACCCAAAGAAAAACGGACTTTTTACACGTTATGATGATCCCATTGAGACCTTTATCAAGAAGCAACAATGTACTAGAAACGAACAATATGATCAATACAATGGAATGGTCTTACATCCACATTTTATTGTATTCAGAGAAAATAGGCGCAATCATGTTCTAAGCAAGTGCTTGTTTGAATTTTATACACAATCGATAGACAAAAATAAAACGAGGTAAGTGGCATGCTACAAAAAAATTGAGTTATGAGTGTCAAACCTGATTAAATGCATGCTTTACATCTATGATGTTAACTGTACACATACAGATATTACGAACATACAAAATAGTATAAAGATAAGGAAGGGCAATGGGGGGATGGATTTTATAAAAATTGATGAAAACAATACTGCTGAGACACACACGCATCCCCGCACGCACACACACAAAAATACCCACTTATAACAATTTTGTCTGGACTGACAAAATATGTATGTAATAGCAGAAATTCACTATATGCAATAAAAACAATATAGAAAAAATATAATTGGGGTTTTTGAAAAGTGTTGTTGTTATATAGGGAATTTTGTTATAGAAGAATGTGCTATAGAGGCATTCCACTTTATACCATATTTTTTCATGAATAAGCCCATAATTTTTGTGTGCTTTCCTCTTTTAATGTGGAGGGATTGGCATACAACAAAGTGGTTTTTTTTTAATTTGCAGAAGAAACACACAAAAACGAGAACATAGAATAATATAAAATGCCTGTAACAGAAGAAAAAAATTTACCTTTACCAGTGCAGACAGTCATTCAAATCCTCCGAAATTGGAATTCTACTTGAAAAAATGACATTGGTTATGTGAAATTTTTGATGCCATAATTAGTAGGCCTACCACGCTGAATTTTCTCCTCATCTGAATACTAGTCTTATCTAACAAAGGAACTTCATTGTCAATTTCTACGTTATATTTGGTGTGCAAATGACATACATCGTAGATATTTCCATCGTAATAGGGCTGTGTCATCATGTGAATAGTCTCCATTGCAAACAAGTTGTCTCAAGATCTGCAAATTTATTAAATGTCCTAACAAATTAGTTTGTGAATTTCTCGCAAAGTGAACAGAAAGAGGAAGTGTGAACTCTGAACTACACAAAGGGCTCAGTTGTTAATGAACCCAGGGCTGACTCAAAATATGATATGGATCTTAGCAAAACATGTTAAAAAAAGGGGACTCCCTGTAATTCTAGTGATCAAATGGTTTCAACAACCAGAGTGTACACAACCAGAGCGTACTTATCTGCCATTACTACCACAAGGGTGCACACAAAATGTTATACGTCGACATCGCAGTCTATAAAAATCTGTATAAAATCTATCTCGCCCTAGAAAACCTTGACACTTTTTATGTGTCATAATGACTGTTTACACTTCCTGAATGAATTTGAATGCCCCAGAGTTATTTCAAGTGCGCAAAATCCTACTTATAATGCTAGGCGTATATTTATATTATTTTATATTTAAATATCATACAATTGCACCTTTGAAATCTCAAATATTTTCATGGTAATTACTTATGGATGACATCTATATCTGTTTCACTCGCTACTGTTTTGGAACAACATACTTTCCCAGGTGAGTTATTTTTAGCAACGGGTATTGTCTTATTCCTAATCTATTATAGCAGTTTCGATAGTTGGCGAACTTGGCCACAGGCTCAATAATGGAAATTTTGCAGTTATCGAAATTCCACAGTATTATTACCAATATTATTATGTTATTTCTACCTCCGCCTATACACAGGTTTATGACTTTTATATATATATATATTGTTCATCCATCACATGTGATGATTACCATTTGTTACACTTTTGAAATTCAGTTAAGCAGATAATGAACCATAACCAATTTCCAACAAGAATATATAACATAAAAAGATCAGGATACAAGGCCAGTGGAAGACAAAGAACACGATGGATAACATCAAGACAACACTGAACAAATATGGATTCAGCGCAACCAAGATGACACATCTGGCCTTGGATCGACAACTAAAGCTTCCAGTCAACGCTCCTATGTTTAACGTCAAGTGTGGATATTCTGCCATTATTCACCGGGGGATAGACAATAGAATCCAATGTGTTTGACATAGATGTTTTCGATAAGGAGATTTACAATGTCACCCAGAGAAGGTTACAAAGAGAGCATAGAAAGAATGCGAGAATACAGAATAGTTCTGAACAATTCTGAGAACACAATTAATATACCCAAATAGAAGACTAAAAGAAGGGTATGGGAACCAGGGTAAGAGTCAGAAGAGTGGTGTGGCAGGAACCATAACCATTGAAAGCCCATATGACAAGCAATGAGGGAATTTTGGAGCTTTTAATGCTACTAGGGGAGAAACAATGAGTAATTAAGAGAAATTACTCTTTATGCTAATTTTGATTATTTTAGTCACACTTTGTTGTTTTAGTCACACTTTGTTGTTTTATAAATTTTTGGTTGTGAAGTAACATTATGCTCTATAAGTTGTACCATTGTTATGATACGTGAAGTAATGAGATTATTTTTTTTTATGTACGCCAAACTGGTGATTTGTTGAGGGAAAATCTTCCATGGGAAGAATATGTGTT
The DNA here is from genome assembly GCA_034231615.1 of Meghimatium bilineatum. Taxonomy (NCBI): domain Eukaryota; kingdom Metazoa; phylum Mollusca; class Gastropoda; order Stylommatophora; family Philomycidae; genus Meghimatium; species Meghimatium bilineatum. The sequence continues at coordinate 43,641,392 of CM067320.1, read as the reverse complement.
AGGTTTTATGTATTGGTATTATATGCAAGAAGGTTATGAGCATTCAACATGGAGAGGTATTGAGTGTAGAGCTCCGGAGGGCGAAATATACTTATTGAAAGTATACACGCAAAATAGATGTGATGAGGGAAAAATTATGGTTATTGAAAATTCCTATTCCCTAATTGTCATGGAAAACTCTTTGGAGAAACCGGTTAAGTTTGCAGTGTTTTTATTTATCTCACAAATATATGGCAAGAATGCCCTACCTGGTAATGCAGAATTCTGTTTCCTTGGGTGAGATTGATAAATTTTTGTTGTGATTTATCAGCTGGATTGGGAAATTGTCTTAGTCTTTATCTGTAAGATATTAATGAGTCAATGTTCTTTATTACAGAAATCGAGAAGCACTTATAGGGTGCTTGTGCTGATGTTTTCATTATGTTGAGATGACCAGACATAAGCTGGTGAAGTGCAAAGTTAGTTAAAATGAAGTTCATTGTTATGTGGAGTTGATGTTTTAGACGGTGATGAGAAAACATGACCTTGTCTAAGGCCATGTTGTATACCTGTTCATCTGGTTGGGTTGGTTAGGGAGAACATGTCAAAGGGTTGTGAGAGGTCACTTTTGTGGGGGGGACCTTGGTGTCAGGGACATTTCTGAGAGAGAGAGATGGGTAGCCCTGGGTTCAGTTGGAACAAGCAGGGTGTGTGTTTGTGGAGGAGTGTAAAGTGGGATTATGGGTTTGTAATATGATGTTAATAAATTGTAACTTCCATTGCAGACTGTGTAAACAATGGGCTGAACCATAATATATACTGAATATGTCTGTGAAATAAATAGTCCTGAAATCTGGGCTGTACGCAGGTTTATTCCATAGCTGTCTCTGGAGATTACAGTGAAATTATTTAGAATGAAATTGTCAAGCAAGAAAAATTGCCACAATTAAAGAGATCAACTTGTCATGAAGCATCTCACATACTTCATTAACCTTTAGCACTCCATTGTCAAGTTCATGCAATAATAGTTTCCGTTACAAACAGCCTTGTTGAGTGCACTCAGCCATTGCTATGGCCCCGTATTCAATGCCGTAAAATCACATGATCATTAATGTCATGTGACCGGAATTGGCGAATCATAGTTAGCAGTAGTATTCTACTTCCGATACTGGTATGAATAAAGAATGAATAAACCCGTCAGGATCGTAGGAATACCACATTCGATGCTTCATCACACAGAACTCCAGTGATCTATCTTCAACGATGCGGAAGATGAGGGAAAATCTTGTCCCGTCCATTTCTTGATGTTATCTGTCCATGTCTTTATTTGACCTCCTCTACTTCTCCCCCTTTCAAAAATTCCTTCTAGTATTGTTTTTGTCAAGGAATCATATCGGCATACATGTCCACACCATGCTAGTTTTTGTCATTTTACTATTGATACTGGTATAATGTATGAAAAATAGGATAATGTCCGACAAGAAATTTTAATTACCTAGTGACATCTGTCCCGGTCTGAATCAAGCGTTGTACAATGGCCATAAAATAGTTATAATTTATGTAAAATCATTATGGATTGTGATTATGATGATACGGAATTCTTGGGAATTACGTTTGTTTTTAACTTAGATGAAGCCAGGAACAGGGTAATGAAGTTTTGCTATTCACTGGAGACACACATAATAACACACGAAAATTGGCGTTTCAACCAAAAGACCTTTATTATGAAGTTATTAGTAGGGATGGAAATTTTGCACGACTTCTGGACTTCCAGAAATTTTGTAGAAATTTAGGGAGTTTTTTTTCTTTGTAGCGAGACCTCACAGATAAGTAGCAGACCTATAACAGATATAGAGAAAGTAACTTTTAGTGAGGATCCTAAATTTAATTTTTTTTTTTTATTTTGCAAACTGAGACAAAGAAGATAGCCTGATTGGAAGATTGATTTTTTTCCCCAACTGTGTTGGATTAATGAATTAAGTTGAAACAACTTATGTAAAATTATGTTCTTTTATGGAGATGTAATATTTTAAAGAGTGCTAATGTGGAACAATTATGAGGTTACAGTGAGTTAGATGTAACATTAAATTTTGAATAACAAATGTGGTTGGCCATATCTATGAGGGGGGGGGGTTGTTATTTTAAAAAAAATTAACCTGTAGCAGCCCATTAAAAATAGCGTATATTTCTTCTTATGACACCCTGTCATATTTTATGACATCTGGTTTTTCTGCACCTATTTGCTTTTTTTGGCGTAACATTTATATTTATTGAGATATTGATTTCAAATTTGGAGACAATAGAATCAATGGATGCTGATATGATTTGGAAGTGTTATTTGCTTGCGTGTGTCAATGTTATGTTGTGTACAACCAAAATTGAGAATGTAACAAACACACATTTCTAAATGTGTTAGAATATTAGGGGGAACTTTTCAGGCTAAAGGCACTTTGCCTTTAGTAGACATTATCTTCCCAATTGGGAGGCTTTATAACAGAAAGGTGATCACAAGAGTAAATTAAGGAAATATTAATATAACCATTGGAGGAGGGGGAGCGGTGTTAGTCTAATGGAGGATGTTGACCAGTTGGAAAGCGGAAACTATTATATATTGTAGATCCATGGGTTGACGGACAACCGTTGGTTCAAGAGAAGTGTTGTTGGTTGAGACTGTCATTATTGGTTGACATCAATTGCAGATCTGGAAGATTTCTACAGTTGGGATAATTAGTGTGTATGTTGATGTATGGTAGGTTCAAACTGTTTAAGAGAAGGGTTTATCCTATCAATGATTGGTGGGACTAGAGACACAGGTCATGTTGTAATGTAAATAACTTTGAAAATACATTAGTTAGTAGAATTTGTTTTAGTGTTCAGATGAACATGCCTTTGAAAAGTGATTGGTTATAAAATGTCTTGTATTATTATTGTAATTGACAGATCTAGCGATACTATTCCTGTCAACTCATAGGCAGGATATATTAAGTGGTAATCACTAGATTGTGGAATTTTTCACAAGAAAAGATTTAATTTGAAACCTACAGTTGGGTCATGTTCAATTGGCTGGTTTTGGATATCCATTCTGCGAGGGTTGAATCATTAGAAGTGAACCGTAACCAAGTAAAAATAAGAAATCTCTGAATATTATTATAGAGGTTCCTTTTGGATTCCATATTTGAACCGATACTGTTTTATTGTTTAGAGGCGCTATGAGACTATTAAACCAACGTTGTATAATAAGATATTGAATAGGTTGAGGACTTAAATGGATGGAAGAAAGGATTAATGGAATATGTAATTAATATTGAGGACAACTAATAAAGTCCAAGGAACTTGTCAAATCTTTTCTTTTGTTATTGACAAGTGTTATTGATTTATTGTAGACACGGCCTGATTTGTAAATGTTTTCTTTTGAATTACCATTATTTCATGAAGATTCTTTGTAAACTATTTGAGAAACATGTGATGCTCTGGGGAGATGTTGAGGATGCCCAAGTATGAAGAATAGCAACCTCTGGTTGTCACTTTCGGCAACCAGAGGTTGCTGTTATTGATTAGAAAAGTATTATTTATGAATATGTTACTGGTTGGAGAATTTTTAACTTGCAGAAGACACGAATGAGGGCGAGATAGTTGTAATCTACACTATTTTTTTGTTGTAAATTGATATTAGAATTGATAGTCCAGGCAAATCCCAATTGACTTAATCATGGGGGTAAAAGTGTAGTAGTATTAGTATAATCTATTAGTAGTAGTATATATATATTAGTATAGTCTATTAGTATTAGTATATATATATATTAGTATAGTCTATTAGTAGTATTATTATTATATATATTAGTATAGTCTATTAGTAGTAGTAGTATATATATATATATTAGTATAGTCTATTAGTAGTAGTATATATATATATATATTAGTATATTCTATTAGTAGTATATATATATATATATATATATATATATATATATATATATATATATATATATATATATATATATATATATATATATTAGTATAGTCTATTAGTAGTATTATTATATATATATTAGTATAGTCTATTAGTAGTAGTATATATATATATATATATATATATATATATATATATATATATATATATATATATATTAGTATAGTCTATTAGTAGTAGTAGTATATATATATATATATATATATATTAGTATAGTCTATTAGTATATATATATATATATTAGTATAGTCATAGTATTTGGGTAATTTAGATAACCCAAAATAGTGCACGAAAGAGTGCCCTAGTGATGACAATAGTCGCAGTTAGGTGTTGTTACTACAGCTGGTTTATGTCTGGACGAGTCTAACTTTTTAAATTCCTGGCACACTTCGAGTTTTGATTTATACCTTATTTTTGGGGTTGTCTACTTCTCCGAAGAAACCTGCAAATCAAATTACACTATCATATATCAAGTCAGTTGATTTGACTGACTTCAGCCTAATAGTTTGTTCCTTTCGTGCCGCAAGCGACACATAGGGCAGAGGTTCTGGTTCTCCATATGATGCGGTTCGCTGCCTGCAACTTTAGTTCCTGGATGGTCTTACAGCCTATTAATTTCCCTTCTTTAAGAGTGGTGTTTTTAAGGGTTGTTTTAGGTCTTCCTCTTTTTCTTTTACACTCAGGTGACCATATAAGGGCTTGCTGGTTTATTCTCTTTACATCTAGTCGTAAAATGTGGCCATGGTATTTCCATCTTCGTTTTCTTATGATGTTTGAAACATATTCTTGGTGTGTTTTGTCTCTTAGATCACTATTTGTGACAAAGTCGCTCCATTTTATGTTCATCAGTTTGCATAGACATTTGTTTTGAGGGAGCCTAATGCCTGTCATCAATATGTGTAGTACTTGTAAGTTTTAACACTGGTTAGAGGAACTGAGGATGAAGCCATAGAATCCAATAGAAACCAATCTCACAGACGAAAATGTCGGTATTATATGAACCGTGTGAATTATAATTTTTTTATTTAAAAAAAAAACATTTGGTAGCGTATCCTGTTCAGGACATAACCATAAACCCAGCATTTTTTGTCTGTAGTGATTTTCTAGACAATATATATATATATATATATATATATATATATATATATATATATATATATATATATACACATTCAGAGTTTGCCATTGCTTTCTGAATAGCCCGGGTGCACAATTGTCTGTGGTGAGGATCGAACTCAGTACCTTGGCCATCACAGACGTGCAGTGTACCGCTTTGCCACAGAGCCGGACAATTTAAGTAATGAGTTGTAATTGTGTTTTGAACACTGCTATTCTTGTCTCTTTATACTAATAAATTTTCATCGTTCCATCTTGAGAGTGACTTATATTGGTTTGTGTGGTTATATCTAGTTAGTTGACAGAATAGATTAGCGGCAAAATATAAAAATGCTACAATTTGTGCAGTATTAACTATCTTCTACACACATGTACATATATATAATAATAATTAAACCCATAATCCATCAGGGTCGTAGGGGTGTCAAATTGAGACATTTGGTGCAGACAGATCTCCATGTATATCCTCTACCATCCTTATGAGTTTGGAAACTTCACACCCAGTTCAGTCCTTGATATTATCTAGTCATGTCCTTTTTTTCCTCCTTGTCTTCTTTTCCATCCTCCACTGTATCTTGAAGAGCATCTTTTGTCATTGAGGAATGTCTTATCAAGTGCCTGAGCCATCAGAGTTCACAAAGTTTCACGACTGTTAACAGTGGTTATTTTTAACCCACTAATACATTAATTCTATCATGCACAAACATATTGGTCTTATTTTCTCGGGAATAAATACCCAACACACATTGACAGAATTTGTTTTCAAACACCTGAATTAAGTCCTCACAACCATATAGAAATATTGACAAAACCAAATATTTATACAATGGAATCTCTCTATAGCACATGCTCTTATAACAAATGTCCCTATGTAACAACACTTCAAAATCCCCAATTATATTTATTCGATATTGTTTGTACTGTATAAAGTGAATTCCTGTTATTACATACATATTTTGTCGGTCCTGAGCTACTTGTTATAAAATGAGATTCCACTGATAAGTTAATCTTAACAAGGGTGGTGATCCTGCTTTTCCAGATAGTAGTCTTCTTCTTCTTCATCGTTCTTCAGTCAGATATCAGGTTACAGCACCAATAGCTTCAATGAATTGTGTGATTCGCTTCAGGTCATCCATGGAACCCCTCAAGTCTGGAAGCAGTGCTGTCTCAGTAGGCCATATTTTCTCCCTCTCTTCTTGGTAGAGTTGACAGGCATAAAGAATATGTTCTGCAGTCTCTGGACTCAGTCCACAGTTGCACAGGTCTGTCTCACCAATCTTCAGCTTTCGGAACATGTGACTTCTCAGTCTGTTGTGCCAGATAGTAGTTAACCTTGTCATGATGACCATGGCCATTGTCAAGTCTTTTCTTAACTTCAACTGATTTCACCATCACCACTAATCTGGGCTCCCAGATAAATAAAACATTGAAACCTCCTCAAGATTTTCTATTGCTAAGCTCTATATTGGTTGGAACTAAATAACCTGTAGTATTCCTATTCACCAAAAGTTTACTCTTATCTGCATTGATCTCCATGCCATTTATATTGCTAGATATTTTCAGTCTTGTTAAGTCTTGTAGTTCTGCCTCTGTGGTACCATCAGACCTATATCATCAGCGAAGCGGAGGTTAGAAATTTGGCTCCCTCCAATTGTGTTGTTGAATGAAATTCATCAAACATTGCTCTCACAGTTGCTTATAGGTAGATTTTAGTGTTGATAAAAGTAAGCATAATTGTTGAGCACCAACATTAGTTCTGAAAAAGTCAGTAATTCCATTGTCTATGAACACAGCACTTTTTTGTTTCTTTATATAGTGCCTCTATGACAGCGATGATGATGTTGTCAAAATTAAACTCTGTCACATTATTTCAGACCTTTATGCCAAACACTGTCAACAGCTTTGGTGAAATCAATAAAGTTATGAATAGATCACATTGGTGTTGTGTGTCTTACTTATTAGGCGTAGATTGACATTTTTCAACTGTATTTCTGTTCTTACTTAATTCGGCTTGTTCTTCTGCCAAGATTTCTTCCACTTTATGATTTAAACTATTGAGTATAATCCTCAGCATAACTTTACTTGGATGTGAAATGAAGCTGATTGTTCTATAGTGTTTACATGACTTCAAATCCTTTTTTGGAACTGTTATTAGTTGCGACTGCATCCAAATTTCAGACCATTTGTTCATATCTTCTGACATATTATTGTCATGACATTAATCACTCCGCCTCCCCGTATCAGCAATTCCACTGGATGTTGTCAGTTCTTGCGGATTTTCTTTTTTTCAGTGAACAAATTGCTTGTTCCACTTCATCTATTAATATATCACTGTCCATTACCTCTGTTATTTAGCCAGGTAACATTTCTTCTTCTTATGGTCCATGCTGTGTGGCGGTGGTTATCATGTCTTTCCACAGCCTTCTATTTCTGGTGCTGTCAATCATTTCCATACCAATGTTTTCCCATGCCACAATTCTAGGTTGTCAAGCATCTTCGTCATTGGTCTTCCCCTACCCCTCTTTAACTTGTCTGTTTTTACAATGTGTTCCATCTTCCCTCTTGTCATGATGTGTCCAAAAAATGTGGTCTCTCTTTCTGATGCAGGTAAGCAGCTCTTTTGTTGAATTAACTTTGGTTTATGTTAAGCAGATGTGGCCTATTTTTATGGAACTAATCTCATACTGGAAGCAACAGAGTTGTGGTTTCTGAGAGGTATGAAAATACCATGGACAGCTAAGAAAACAAATGCAGATGTTCTCATTGAAGCTGGCATAAAAATATCAATCATATCAAACATTAGCAGCAGACAGACAAGGTTTCTAGGACGTTTGCTGAGAAGAACACTTAATAACCACTGGAGAGATCAAGTAAATTTAAGTAGGAAGCCAGAGGACAATTTTTTAAAAATTCTTGAGACTAACGGGAATTGAACCAGTCCGTTCTGCGGCACCAAATCGCCTAGCAACAATTGCACACGCGTTCTTCCGTACTTGACTAACCGCATCTCCAAAAAAGATGCAATTTCATCAAGCCATTCAAACCGTGCACACAAAGTCACCTGAACGGACCAATCGAGACAAGGACTATTACAACAAATATTAAAAACTATTGTTGTAATAGTCCTTGTCTCGATTGGTCCGTTCGGCTGACTTTGTGTGCACGGTTTGAATGGCTTGATGAAATAGCATCTTTTTTGGAGATGTGGTTAGTCAAGTACGGAAGAACGAGTGTGCAATTGTTGCTAGGCGATTTGGTGCCGTAGAACGGACTGGTTCAATTCCCATTACTCTCAAGAATTTTGGAGAGATCAAGCATAGATAAGACATGGAGCAACAAAGAGAGAAGATGCTAGATGGACTAGTAATATGGCACAGTAGAAGTTCACCAACCGAGATTACTGACAACACAAGAGACAAGGCGTGGAGAAACATGATCACCTAAGCCATTCAGCATGGCACTTGATTGATTGATTGAATCACATACATTATTTAATGAAACAAACTTTCATTAAAGATGCATAAAACGTAGCATCCATTGATCTGCGTGTATCGCATTGGGGGGCCGTGTAGCGCAGTGGTTAGCGCACTGGCTTCGCATATGAGTGGTCCTGGGTTCATTCCCCAGTTGAGGCGGAAATGTTTTTCAGATCGCAACAGCTCCCAAGTCGACCCAACCTTAAATGGGTACCGGATTAATCCAGGCAGTAAAGACTGTGAGGGAGAGGAGATGGCTACCGCCCTCATTTGCAGAGCCTCTTAAATGTGAGATCGCTAACATCTCACACCCCTATGGCATTAATAAATGCTATGTGTTACTTTACTTTTTATACTTTATCGCACTGAGAGCTTTCCACTTTCCCTGGAACACCTTTGGGGGGAAGGAGCTCTCAGTGTGTTGCACGAAGATTGAATTAGCGCTAGCAAACGCTTCACGTTTTGTATAGTCTGTACCACCGAAGCCCAATGAAATAAAATCTACTATTAAAAAGATGGACTGTTATCACATAATAAGGTCACATTTGCATAACTTGTACCTTAACTTCTTTCATGTTATCTTCATTACGCTTTTTATCTGTCCATAGTGTTCTTAGCATTCTTCTATTCTTCTTCTTCTGCTTTCGTTCACTTGAAACATGTCTGTATCTGTAATTCTGTCTCCTGAATAAAACTGTCTTTTGTAGTTCACACAGTGGCCAATAGAGCTTTGATTTCAGTGTTATTTCCTCTGGCCAATTTGTATGTCTTAGCGTTTCATACTCAGAACACTCTTGAAGTATATGTTGTGTTTGGCAATATATTGTGACTGCAGAGTCGGTTGTATCCCGTTCTGAGGCGTAGAATTACAACTTGTTCTGATCCGTTCATAATGTGATAGTCATCTTGCGTTGGTGTTTGTGGCTTTCTTAATGACTTGATCATCTGTTTTTTCTGATGGTAGGTGATTGGTATATTTGGTTGGTCTTCGGTAACAACCACCTTCCTTAGCCAGTTGGTCTGCCTTTTCATTTCCTGGTATTCCACAGTGAGAGGGTATCCACTGCATGGTTACCCTATATTGGTAAGACAGTTGATTAAGTAGGTTTTGTAAGTCTGTTAGTTTTCCAGATTGGAGAGCTTGAAGCACTGATCTTGCATCTGTCAGGAATACCACGGATTGTGGGCCAGGGTTGTTCAGCAGTTTTTCAGTTGCAACCCTAATTGCCTGGATTTCTGCATCATAATTATTGCAGAATTTTCCTGTTGGTGTTCTGATTATATCTCTAGGTTTGTGTGGATATTCTATATATACACCTGCACCTCCATTCCTCACAGCATTCTGTGCTGACCCATCTGTGTATACTCTGACCCATATATCTTGTGGATATTCCTCATCCAGGAAACTGATGGTGACTGTCCTTCGATGCACACTGTTCAGTTCATCCCCACTTAGTATTCCTCTCACGTAGGTCTGAATGTATATTGGTATTTCATACCTTTCACTCCAGGGAGTTTGTTCTAGTACAGACCTTAAGGGGCTGTCAACTTCAGGTAGGTCTGTAAGTTGTCTATGGAGTCGTTTAGCATGGTGGATAAAGCTGCTTCTTTTTAGTCGTCCCATTGCTAGATTTTTAAATCTTTCCTTCATTGGGTGATTTGGCATACACTGAAACTTTTCTGTTTGTATTAGTACCTTTATGTCTCTGCGTTCGCCAAGTGTTTGCATTCTTCCCATTTTCTGAATCTCTACTGTGGGTGCTATTTCATTGCTCCCAACATTATCCTGAGTGCCTGGTTTTGCATTTTGTCTAGATCTTGTAATGTGTTTGATGCAGGACACCACGCAGCTGAACCATATTCCAGGTGTGGCCTTATGCCTTGCTGGTAAACGTTACAGAGTATATTCCCACTGGCTCCCCATGTGGTTCCACTTAGTTTTCTAAGGATAGCTAGCATCCTCCTGGCTTTTGTTGTTTCTTTGTTTATATGTTGCTTTCATGTCAGCTTATCATCAAAGGTAACTCCGAGGTATTGTCTTCTTTCAAAAGCTCTCCATCTATCTTGATATCATCGGATTTTTGTTTATGTGAAAGGGTAAAGAGTGCAGTTCTGCACTTATTTGTGTTAACGCTGATGCACCATCTATTTGCCCATAAAGTTAAGGCATCAATAGCTCTTTGTATTTGTTTAATGGCCACTATCGCATGTTCTTCCCTGCACCAGATGACCAGTCGTCAGCATACATTGCCACTTTGATCCCATGTGGTAATTCGGAAACAAGGTCATTGATGTAAACCAAGAAAAGTGTGGGTGACAGGACTTCTCCCTGAGGAACACCATGATGCGGTAGGACTTTCTTGCTCTTGCGACCATCTAATTGTACCCTGACTTTTCTATTAAGCAGGTATGCTTTTACCCATTTGTACATTCTTGAGTTAACCTTCTAATTTCGCAATTTCTTTAAGAGTCCTTCTTTCCGAACCTTGTCAAGTGCTTTCTTGAGGTCTATCCATGCTGCTAGTACCATTTTCTTATCTTGGAAGGCATCCTCAATCTGATGAGAGAGGTAGGTTGCCTGATCTTCAGTAGAGTAGCACTGTCTGAAGCCTGCTTGCTATGATACCAGAAGTTTTTCACTTTCCAGGTACCACTGCATCCTAAGATTGACAACGCTTTCCATTGTTTTTCATAGACAGCTTGTGAGGCTGATGGGCCTGTAATTTGAGACTGTGTTGCCATCTTTTCCTGATTTGAAGATTGGTATCATTATTGCTTCCCTCCATGCCTGCGGAACATTACCTGTAGTCCAGCTTGTGTTGGAGATCTGCAGTAGCTTTGCTCTTCTGCAGTTCCCAGGTTTTTAATCATTTCATTAGACACTCCTTAGCATTCTTCTATAAAACCACATCTCTGTTGCATCAATATAATTGTTCACTGTTATGCTGAGTGTCCATGATTCACATTCATATATCAGAATTGGTTCTAGGTTCACATTTAGTGTTTCATTATTTGGTACATTATTATGATTATATACAATATTCTGTCCATCTCATCAAAATATATTCTTTTATATTTAGTATTGTTTCATTTTTGTCTTCTATAGTAAAAATCTTGGGTTTTCTTTGCTGTATGATTTCTTTTAAAATTTAAAAGGTTGTTTTACTATTACCCTGTGACATTTTGTTGTTAATGGAATCACATTGTGCATTGATCCAGTTTTCTTTAGCTTTTTAGGTTCATTACAGGATAATATGTCCACACACATTCCAACCTTTTGATTTCATGCAGCTTCTGTGATGTGAAGATAAAAAACATGCAGCTTCTGCTACCATCATTTGACATGCGTGCAATACATTTAGAGCCCCCTCCCCCAAGGGTCTTCCAGGGAGGGGGGCCTCTTGGTGCATTATGCGCAGATTGATGGATGTTTCATTGTATGTATCTTTAGCGAAAGTTTATTTCGTTAAATAATGTATGGTTCGTTTCATTAAAAGCATGGGCACATTATCCTGTAAAGTACCGTTTTTTCATTTTAGTTCTAATAGTTTTGTCCAAGCTGCCAGTAGATTGTGTTTTTAGTCCTTTTTTTGTTAACTCTCTCCTCTTATTACATAAGTTTTATATGTCTTCAGTTACCCAGGGTTTGCTGGCTTTGTACTTCTTGCCTAGTATCTGTGTTGCTGTGTCAGCTAACACTATGTTCAGGCTCTCAGTCAGTGAGTTGTTATCATCCTCCAATAAGTTCCAAGTTGCAAATTTACCTCCTTTTGTTGCCTTGAATAGGTCATCAATTTCCGTTGCCTTTAGTTTTTCTAAGTCCAATCTTAGGTAATTCCTGCTGTTATGGGGGTAGTTCTTTTTTATATGAAGCTTAAAAATCATCAAAACCATATTGTGGTAACTTGTCTTTGCTTGATTTGTGACCTATTTAATCATTTTAGAAACCAGAATAACTTATATTTGATTGTGTAATTGTCATGACAGTGCATGCTAAGTAGTTTTTAAATTTTATAAGGGAATAATGTGTTAGCTACAACTTGTAACTGTTAACAAATTCTGGCGGCCTCAGTCTGCGATCATTAGTCATATTTCAAACCATATTAAAGCTACATTTTCCCACTGGTCATGCATCTGGACCTATTTTAGCATTCCAGTTTCTTTGTACAATTTGTAAAAAATTTTAAAGCGATTTTATGACTTGTCCTTCAAGTTGATGGTAGAATAGATCAATATCATCATTGAAGTAATCAGAGGTGGGTGCGTAAACCTGAATGATGGTCATATTTAAAGGTTTCTCAGCAATTCTTATCGTTATCAGTCTGCTGTTTACAGGTGTACAACTAGTAACTGTGCTAACCCTGTTTTTATACACAATAAAACTGACTCCATGTTGATGTACATTCTCATAACCACTGTATCACAACTTAAATTTGTCTATCTAACCTCCGCTAGGCCTAGAATATCCCATTGATATCTGTTGAGTTCATGGGTAAGTTTAGTTAACTTAAAACTCATACTTAATGTCTCAGAGTGACAATTCAGGGGGCTTGTTTTAATATGGTGGTGCCAAAATCCTCTCAGAAACTCCCATAATAAAATGGCAGCAGAATAACACAGCTGTTATGACGCACCATTTTATATGACTCCATACAAAAGTCAATACATAGATGTATGAAAGGTGCCCATACAAACATGTACAAGCATATAGATACAGTGAAACCTCGGCCTGTATTGATGTGGTAAAAATGTGGCATTTCGTTCACCGGTTATTGTTGTTTTTATTTTCGCCACTTTTTCCGCAAAAACTTTGTCTTGTTTTCGCCAGTTGTAGAAGGAAATAATTTAAAATATGCGAGCTGCATTAAGATTGCTGAAATCATCCACATATATGGGAATTCGCCAACCACGAAAAGTTTCATTATGACAATAAAGGCTAATATATCGAAAGGCATAAATGTGCTAACAAAACAGAGATTGCAAACAATTGAAGATATGAAACAGTTATTATAAATTTGGATAAATAAAATAAACAGTTTTTTGAGTCTTTCAGAAAAGTAGTTTTCGGTGGTTTTGAATTTTGCCGATTGTTCTCGCATGAATTACCAAAGAAAACAGAGGTTTCACTGTATGCAAATGCATCCACACCAGCATGGATTCACATATGAATATGTACACTTAACCACACAAAAATCCACCTGCATATATAGAGATACTCATAAAGCATTTGTTCCCCCTCCCAGAAATAGACATATGCAAGCATTAACATAAACATTTGCCCACATACAGATATAATTTAATTTAAAATCTGGGCAAAAATATTAGAACAGAGAATATGATACATGCAGAACCGCAGCTAATCCTGCTCAATTTGGCTTCAGATGCGGGGAAAGCTGTACAGATGCATTATTCACACTGAGACAACTAAGTGAAAAAGCAATAGAATAAAATCAAGATCTAAACACAGTGTTTGTAGATCTGGAAAAAAGCATTTGATAAAGTAGATAGAGACATTCTCTGGGATATCTTAGAAAATTATAACATCAGAGGACAGCTGTTAAATAATATCATCATCAGTCTGCCATGCCGGCTGGCGTAGGCGTCATCGTTCTCCACAGCTCTCTGTCCACAGTATTATGTATCACGGTCGTTGTTGTTTCCCTGCCGCCATGCCAGGTTGTCAAACTGTCTAATATTTTATCACGTTGTTGCCCTCTGTTGCCTTCAATTTTGCCTGTTGTGACTAGGTTCTCCAAACCTGCCTGTCTCATGAAGTGGCCACAAAAAAGACGACTGTCTTTTTCTTATATTGTTTATTAAGGTCCGTTTCGCATTTGACTCTTTCAACACCTCTACATAATTTTTCTGGCAGTCCATGGTATTCTCAGAATTCTTCTGTAGAACCACATCTCTGTTGCCTCTAATTTCTCACTTTCCAGTTTGTTTATTGTCCAAGATTTGCACTCATATGTTAGTACAGTGGTTATATAGCACTGCAGAACTCTTTTTCTCACCTCTAGTGACAGTTAGATAATATAAAAGTATTAAAACAAAGATGCCAAAGCTCAGTTAGAACAACAGATGGAATGACTGAACCTTTCGAAACAAAATCTGTAGTAAAACAAGGATGCGTTTTTTCACCTCTACTTTTCAAACATATACATGGACAGAATAAGGAAAAAAGCTCACATCAACAACAGAGAAACATTGCAAATAAACCTGATGAACAACTTAATAATGAAATCAACGAACTACTATTTTTACCCATGATCAAAGTCTAATATATGAAGATGCAGAAAATTTGCAAAACTACATTAATGCATTGATATTAGCATGTAAGAAGTACAACATGAAAATTAATGTACACAAGGGTACAAAATGTACAAAAAAACAAGTGATAAAAATTAGCAAGTCTGCAACACCAATGGGTATAGCAATAGATAATGCCAAAGTGAAACAAGCTAAAGAGTTTAAATATCTAGGCAGCATTTTTTTATGAAAATGGAGGACTAGACAGAGAAATAGAAACAAGGTGTCAGAAAACACATACAGTGACTTACCAACTTTCACCATTACTTCTCCACCCAAAGATCAAGATGGAAATCAAAAGAAATAATATCTACTATTTTTATACCAACATATTGGAATGACTCTGCTACCAATGTCAGACATGGTCTTTTGCAGTCTCGCAGTAGAGGAAAATTGTTAAATATGAAATGAAGTGTTTGAGAAAAGCTGCAATGTTTACTAAACTATATAAAATAGGAAATGGGGATATTAGAAAAAAGGTTGGTATAATATCATGTGTTGAACGTATCGAAAGACAGCAAGTAATATGGTTTGGTCACCTCATGAGAATGCACCCAAACCAAATACCAATAAGAGCATATAGCAAAATAATATCCAGACATAAAGTCAAGGGTAAACCAAGAAAACGGTGGATAGAAAACATCAAGATACCCTTGAACACACTTGGACTGAATGATGCAACCAAGGCGACACCTGGCTTTGGAATGACAACTGAAGCACCAACCCCTAGGCTTAATGGTAAGTGTGTATACTATCAACCATCATTCACCTGGGGATAGACAATAGACATAAAGAATTGCTAAATCTAAAATACAGAGTGGGCGAAGCATAGTAAAAGTAAACAATGTACGGAAGAATTTGAACCAAAGATATTGCTGTCAGAAATAGTAAATCAAACAGCTCCATCAAAGCCCCAGGACCCGATAACATACGAGTTGATTTAATCAAGCAGCAGCAGATTATCTATCTATCTATTCGCTAAACCCTTTATTACCTTTCAGCGTCAGGGGTAGAAGAGTTCTCTGGAGATGGCCCTTGTATGTGCTGAGTGTATTCTGGAATTTGTCGCCTCATTTATTTCAGTGGTCCATCGTTTTTGTGGTCAGCCTCTAGGTCTGCCTTCACTGTATCTGTGTAGCATAGTATGCTGTCTGGTGGTAGTCTGCTGATGTGTGCAAATCATTTGATTTGTTGGCTCTTAATATATTCCAAGATTGGGGCAGTGCTGGGACTTTGTTTAATGTCCTCATTTCTCACTCTGTATCTTAGCGATATTCCTAGGATTCTGCGCCAGCATGCCATTTCAACTGTCACAAGTTTACATTTGTCTTGTGCTGTCATTGTCCATATTTCAGCAGCAGATATAGGGATAAAATCATTACATAGAATTCTAGAAAGCAGATTACAAGCATTCATTGAACCACAGCTTAACAACACAAATAATATTTCTTAAGAATAAGAGCTGTACAGATTTCATTTTTTACACTCAAGACAACTCAGATAAAATGTCTATCTACTCTGTCAAATTCTTTTATCTTGGTTGACAAATACAATATACAATTCTTGGTTGTTTTTATGCCAAAGTAGATAGATAACAACAATGGAAAATATTATAAAAATATGGAGTTCCAAAACACGTGTGTAGGGGTAGTTACATAGGTAGTCAATGTGCAGTTAGAATGAGTATAGGGCTTTCAGTAGTATAGTGGTAAATATCCCCGCCTGTCAGACCATTGCCTGCCAAAGATACTTCTCTATGGTGAGTTGGAGAAGGGTACAAAATCTCAAAGTGGCCAAAAAAAGCGCTACAAGGACTCGTTAAAGACCTCGCTGAAAGCCTTTGAAATAGACCATGATACATGGGAAGAACTTGCACAAAATAGATCTACATGGCGCTCTACGGTCAAAAAGGGTCCATCATCTTGTGAAAAGAGGAGAAATGCAGCAGCTCAACAGCAGAGAGTAGCTAGAAAACCACGGATAGACCAAAATCCGTCTACAGTGGTCATTCCATGCCCGAACTGTACAAGGAGATTTACAGCATGAATAGGGCTTATTAGCCATCTACAAACTATTAGGTATGGACATAATTCTGAATTTTCAAAAGTGGATGTAACAAATAGTCATCATCACTTGTGATGGATGAACACACATGGCTTTCAGACAAACTTCACATACACTCGGGCGAAGGACAAGGATGTATTCTATCTCCCTTGCTATTCATAACATATCAAAATTGTATATGTAAAATTTCCAACACGAGTGAAGAAGACGACCTAAACAATCTCTTGAGCGAACTTCTTTTTGCAGACGATCAAGCAATAATATCAACATCAGAAGAACAATTACTTTTTTTTTCTATTTGCTAAACCCTTTATTGCCTTTCAGCATCAGGGGTAGAAGAGTTCTCTGGAGATGGCTCTCGAAGAACAATTACAGAAATATATAAATAGATTTCACGCAACATGTAGGGACTTTAACATGAAGATAACCACAGGAAAAACCGAGGTAATGTCAATCGCACAAAAAAGAAACATTGCAATTTTCATTTATGGCCAACAACTTAAACATGAAAGAATTCACTATTTTATATATGTCTATGTGTACAGTTAGCATCGTTGACATGAAGCATTCACTTAATCCAGCTTGACACTCATGACTCATTTTCTTGTAGCATTCTACTTACCTTGTTTAATTTTTGTCTATCAAATGGTATGTAACGTTCAAAGAGCATCACTATTGCTTATAACTAAACATGATTGCACCTTTTTTCTTCACATGCAATGGAATGCACGGTTAAGACCATCCCATTGTATTGATCATATTGTTTGTGTTTATTTTTAGCCCATAGTTTAAAAAAAAATAAAGGTCCCTATTGGACCATAACATGGAAAAAGTCCCTATTCCTTTGTTTTTTGTTCTTTTTCATTGATATTACAGGTACTTTACATTTGGTATTTTTTCTATTTATTAGTTATATTAGTAATCAGTAAAAATAATACATTATCATAGGTGTTATTGTTTCTTATATTTGTTACCGCTGCACACGTCTGATATCCTCTGAAGTTTGATTGTTATTTATTCTAATGAAGTAAAAATTAGCATGGTATCCACTGTCATGATTTTTCCCATGTCAGGATTTTTGATCATGTACCGTACAGCTACAGTGAGTCTAGTAATCCTGTGGGATTTGAAGGATAGTTCTTGAAAACTATCCTATCAAAGAAAATGTCAAAAGAAACACTAGCATTAATTAAACCAAATGTTGAACAATACTGCATGGCACATAAGTAGCAAAGTGGTACTCCTACTGGTTCAAAACAAATAGTCAAACATCCAAACTGGAACTATATAGGTATTAGAATTTCAAATAATTTCCACATTGTATTTTCCAATTTCTATTTTGGTTCTCAAAGCTAACAATCCTCTGAAGCCAGAGTTACATGCTTATAGTATTTATATTTATGTTATCAGAAACCAAACTTAAACTAGTCACTGATGCCAAGAAAGAAACAAGTACAGTGCTCAAAAGGAGAAGCTCAGCTCAGGATAAAGGCAAACTAGCACTCACCAAAGATGATGCTATCAAGACTGGTAGCAGTTCTTCTGGCAGCCTCAAGTAAGCTACTTTGTTTCAATGCTGCTCTTAAATACTGTAATATACTGCTTTGAAGTTTTTGTCCTAGTCTCTAAGATTGACAGTTTCTTCACAAGGTTCCTAAAGCTCAAGCTCTATTTT
The DNA here is from genome assembly GCA_034231615.1 of Meghimatium bilineatum. Taxonomy (NCBI): domain Eukaryota; kingdom Metazoa; phylum Mollusca; class Gastropoda; order Stylommatophora; family Philomycidae; genus Meghimatium; species Meghimatium bilineatum. The sequence goes on along the minus strand of CM067320.1, from coordinate 43,622,803 downwards.
CATTATGTCAGTGCCTAACAATATGTTTTTATTTTTCTTGTATGAACATTGGACCATAAGAAGATCCTAGAACAATAAATTATCAGATGATTGAACACATACAATTTTGGAAATCAACATCTGCAAAGAATCATGGACATGTCATGATTGCAGAATAAAAAAAGGTGCTTTCAGCACTCATTGCTCTTCTGTGTTTATTCTCAAACTCCTGCAAATTAACATGATGTTATCCAGAGAACAGAACATGTTGTGTCCTTGTTTACAGCTTTGTTGCAATATCTGTACCTTGCAGACTGACACATCCAACTTCAGCATGGCTTTTGGGTGATTTAGACCAATGAGATGGGACAGCGAATGTCACACCCAAGCCTAGTCTCTTCTCATGCAAAGCAGGTTACAACATTTTTGCAATCTTTCTTTGTGAGGTCCAGCAACACACAGATTAAATTAGGCTATTTTATACTACACTTGTGAAGTCTATACTGCTCAATGATTCCAATACATGGCATGTAATCGAAAAGATCACATTAAGAATAGTGGTAAATAAACACCATTCATCCTATCCTTTATCATTTAATGATTGATATGAATTGCTACAAAAGCTCTCACTTTGATATTGGGAAACTTTTTATTGCAGGAATTTTTTTTTAAACTTTCGAAATATTGCAACCACCAGATTCAGCCACATCCCTGCATTATCAATCTGAATTTGATATTACAGCCACCAGATGCAACTACATCCCTGCATTATCAATCTGAATTTGATATTACAGCCACCAGATGCAGCCACATCCCTGCAATTTTCCATTTTGGAAGAGAAGGTAGCAAAGAAGATAAATGGTTAACTCACTACGAAATCATAAAGCCTAGTAATATCTGGTTCCCCCACTCCTGCCTAGCTCATGAATACTTCAACCCCACCTCCGAACAACAGCTTTGGTTAGTCAGCTAAACTGCATGTAACTACTAAGAAAGAAATTCCCCCTTCTACAATTCACATAGCTGCTAGTGGAGACAACAGACGATTGTATTAATGGCAATGTTTCAAAGGCAGGCTGAAATTGGAAAGACCCCCATATTAGACTGAGTGAGCATAAAGTATTGTGACTGATAAGCTGCAAGAACCAGCTCAGAAAGAAATGGCAAACTACTGAGATGTATTTCAATGCAAAGAAACTCATGATAACCACGAATGAGCAGGACAGCCTGCACAGAACCGAGAGACTTACAGAGTGACAGCAAAAACAATGAGTAAAGGACATTTCACATTGAAGAAGAAGTAATATTTGATTTCTTAAATAAGTGTATATTTTTACCGATAAGTAAAATTGTTTTCAGGATTGAAACTGCAGCCAATGAGAATACCTCACAGGATGCCAGCTTGGATGAGGATATCTCCAACATGACCTTAGATGTGTGTACAGGTATGATTGAATCTCTCAACAAACTGCGCCAGCTTGGAACTGACAATCCTAATATCATAAAAATACTTCAGGTTTGTTAACTTGTTTCAGACATATGTAGTCACATAGTTTGATGATTTATCAGATCCTACTATGAATATATTTTCTGTGCACTTACATTATTGAACTTAACATATAGGAGGACAGCTAGCAATATCAAGTACCAACAAAGAAGATAACATGAAAGACAAATTGAACAAACTACTCTTTGCACATGACCAAGTACTAATAGTGATATCAGAAGAACAATTGCAAGACCATATGAACAGACTCCACAAAACATGTCAAAAATTCAACATGAAGATTAATATAGAAAAGACCAAAATAATGGCAATAGCAAAGAAAGAAAGAAATATCACTATCTCCATTGATAATAAAAAGGTGAAGGAGTTCACTTACTTAGGAAGCATTATATCGAGTGAAGGGAAAAACAGTAAAGAGATATAAAATAGATGCAATAAAACATACCAGATCCTAGGACAGATGACACATATTTTTAAGAACAAAAAAAGTAAACATAGACACTTAAGTTGCATTATACAAGACTATTATTATTATTATTAGCCCATCACTGTGCTACCAGTGCCAAAACTTGACAATGACAGCAAAGACAAAAGAAAAATAGTGACAACAGAAATGGCATGTCTACGAAGAATATTCAGAATGTCATTAAGAGATAGAATTAGAAACGATAACACCAGACAGATAACCAAAACAATACCAGTATTGAAATATCAAAAGACAGATCAGTTGGTTTTCACACACTTCAAGACTACCAACAGATAGCATGCCAGAAATGACCAGGACACATAGACATCACGGTTATAAAGCCAGAGACAGACCATGTAAAAGATGGATCACAGAAACAAGTTTACAAACAGCACACAAGAAGGCCATCTGCAGAGAACTCTTCTACCCCTGATGCCACAAGGCAACAAGGGACACAGCGTATAGGTAGATAGATAGCTAGCAACATGTCATAACCAGACATATCTGGACTGGTATCCATGGGGAAAGAGGAGAGTTGGAAGATTGAGGGAAAACTGGAGAACAGCGGAAGAAGAAACCAAATCAGTTGGGATCTATGGACACAGATAAAGAGAGAATAGAACATAAATTGTTTGTTTACAAGTAGGTCAAACTGGTCCCTGTTGTACTGAGGACTATCTATCTATCTATACTCAAGACCCTGTGTTCCACGAAAAAGTAAAAGGAAATAGATAGCAACAACTCAGTGTGTGCCTAGTGACATAAAGGACAGCTAGTAGCTTGTTAGTGTATATCTATCTACAAGACAGAGGCTAAGTATAGCATATCCACTGGAGCTTAGTGTTTATTTGTGAAGATAATATTTATTCTGATCTTAGTGTTTTATTGTGTAGATAAAACTTAATTTTAATCTGAATTCTTTGATCTTAAATAACATTTATTCTGATCTTAGTGTTTTATTGTGAAGATAAAACTTAATTTTAATCTGAATTTATTGATCTTAGATAACACTTATTCTGATCTTAGTATTTCATTGTGAAAGTAACACATATTCTTATCTTCATAATTCATTGTGGAAATAACATTTATATTGATCATTTATATTAGTGGTTCATTGTGCTGGTAACACATGTTCTTGTCTTCATAGTTCATTATGGAAATAATATTTATTCTGATCTTAGTACTCTTTACAGTTCTTGTCTCATATCTAGGATGTAGGAGCTGTCATTGATTTAATTGTCATATCTGATGTCTCACTTATGCTATATTTTTTGTTTTAGTTGCCAGTTTTATACAAGCTGTTTATTTGACTTGTCTTTACTCATTCTATTGATTCTTTTATAAGATTCCATCGCAGCCATATCCATCCATATTTAAAGGGATTCTACATTTACGTGTATGCCACATGCAGCTGTTAGTTTAGATCTCATTGCTAGTGCAATTCTCTCTGTTCTTTGTTAGTGTCCATGTTCTGACATTGATAACACATTGAATGTTGGTATGAAAATTGAATTTATGATTTACATTTTGGTTTCTATTGGGATAGATTTGTTTTTCAATATTGATGTAAGTTCATAATTTACATAGTTGGCTTTTTAAATTCTTGTCTCAATCTCTCTATCAATTCCTCTGTCGTCTGTAAAAATGCTCCCAATATATTTAACCACAAATACTGACTAGATTCAAAACCCAAGTTTGCTGGTGAGCGGGCGAATGACTTAACATTACACTGCCATTCATCCCAAATAGATATGTAGTTTGTTGGAATAGACTTGAATCAAGTATCAATTGGGTAAGTTAGTTAGTGATACTTAGTGGTAGAATTTGATTTTACTGTCATTTCTTAGGAAGAGGGTTTACAATTTATGAGAAATTTTGAATGAAAGTTACAAAAAAAGGGAGAATAAAATTGTGTTCTTCTGTTTAAAAAAAATTATTTTCCTACTAACACCAACCCAGTGTTTATTATTTACCCCACCAACTCTGTTTATTATATTTTTAACAGCACAGTTCCAAGTAGTTATTCCCACAGCGTAGTAGGCTAAGATCATAATATGTCTCCCATGTATATCTTTGCATCTGGAACACTCGTTGTAATGGTAACAATTACTTTATCGGTCAAATGAAAGTTCAGCACAGTTGCAACAGCCATTTTGTAACTAAGAATACAGTGACAGAGTTACATCATAAATTGCTTTAAATTTCAGATTGGCGCAGATTTCTCAACCATTTGACCATTAGAATCGTCGGGTGACTTTTATTCTATTGGTAGAATACTAGAGTTTCAGGCAGTTGCTGTTTGTGACTTGTTTCGCTAAGATCCATATTCTATTTTGAATCTGCCCAGTGTTAATCCCTGGCTGTGACCATTGTGTAATTTGCAGAGTTTTGACACAATTTGTTTGCAATGGAGGATATTCGTATGTACACTGATGACACAGCTGTGGTTACGATGGAAATATGCAAGATGTAGGTAATTTGTGTACCAAATATATCGTGGAAAGAAACATTGAAGTTCCTTGTTAGAGAGACCTAATGTTTCCTAATGACAACAAGAAGGAAATGCATGGTACTAATTGTGACATTGCAAATTTCACAGAAAACATTGTGCCTGTACATAATTTTGTAATTTAGATTATTTTAAATATTTTTGTCTTAATATGACTTTACTATGAAGCAGCCTCAAATTATGTTGAGTTTGGAAGTTTTTTTAAATAGTATATTTCTAAAAAACAATTTGAAATACATTTTTAACATCAGCATATCTATACCCCTTGTCTTAGTGGTGGGGAATTGACAATAGGGAAATCTTGTATTGTGAAAGGATTAAAAGTGTGAATAGTAGGCCCTTCTCCAAGGAAAGGACATATTTTACATGCTATAATTATGTATTAGAATAACTTGAATTCTTTTCAATATAATTTCTAGATGCAGAATGAGCTCGCCAACCTTCAACAGTCCCTTTCATTGACACGAGACCAAAGTCAAGAAAGTTCAGCTGATGATCAAGCAGACCCTTGGAAAGTAACTGCTGATGACCTCAATGACAAGCAACCAGAGAAGGACAGTGGTGAGAAGGGACAGGAAAAGAAACCTTCAACAGAGCAAAAAAGAAAACAAGTTAAAGAAACAAAAGCTGAGAAACAGAAAAAAGAAATGGAGGATTTGCAGAGAATGATTGAGGAAGCAGATGAAGCTAAGAGGCAAAGAGAAGAGAAGTCAAAGAGACAGATAGAAATCGAGAAGCAGAAAATTAAAGAATTAGAGGAGAGAAGGAAATCAAATTGGGCCAGAAGGATGATAGATGATGCAAAGCAAAGTGCACCACTTAACAGTGGAGAAAACCCACCATCTAAAGAAGAGGTACAACGTATACTGAAAATAATTGGAAACAAACGCAAGGATGCTGAAGAAGCAAAAAAGCTGGAAGAAGAAGCAATAGCAAAAGATAAAGAAAGCAATAGTGGTCCTAAAAAAGTTGGAGCTGAGCAAGCAACCAACAACACATTAGGGTCAAGTGAACTGTTGAAAACAGGATTAAACCAAGACACACTGCAGTTAGATTCTAAAGATACCTCCAATTCTAGGTCTGATGCAGAGATTTCTTTAGATGTAGCTTCAGCTAAACAGGAATCTATTAACACACAAGACGTAAGTATGCAGAAATCATATTATTTTATAATGTATATGCTGTCTTCTTCGTCTTTGTTAATTCTTCTTTTTCATTTGTGTTCCTTCTCACACTCCTGCAGATTTACAGAATGTAGTCCAGAGAATGGAATGCGTTGCGTCATGGTTTACAGCATTGCTGCGATATCTGCACCTTTCGACCTGACACATCTGACTTCAGCATGACTTTGGGTCACTTTGACCCTATATGGAATGGAACAGCCATCTCTATCCCATAACCTCCTTAGTTGCCTCTTACGAGATGCATGGAATGTAAAGAGTGTTGCTATTCTTTGCTTCCCTACCTGTTCATTCATGAACTCCTGCAGATTAGCAGAATGTAGTCAAGAAAATGGAATGCTTTGGTGATGGTTTACAGCAGGGTTATTCAACTATATTTACTCAGGGGGCCAAAATGTAGAAATTGGGGATCATCACGGGCCAGATTTATAAAAAGAAACATTGAATGATTTTATACATTTAGTTTTTTATAACTTTATTTCACTTTTTGTAGCAATGATCTGCAGGCCATTTACTCGGCCTCTGCGGGCCGCCAATTGAATAGCCTTGGTTGAGAATATCTGCATCTTTCAGCCTGATATATCTAACCATTTGAAATCAGTTTCAAAAATCCAGAGCCAATTGGTGAATTTCATTATATTTGAAATCAATTTGAAATTGCATATTTAACCATACAGACTCTATAGGCGTCTATAGACGCTGATGCCATTACATTTCCAGGGCCCGTTTGCGTCTACAGTCACCTCCGTTACTATGTCACTATGGAATCACACGAAGTTAAGCTCCCATGGCGTAGAATTCCCACCACATGAAGCTAGGAATACATCACAGCCTAAAGGTAAAACTTACACATTATGATTGTAAGAAGGGAGAAAGCAGGCTGATTTTGTTAACTAATTTCTGGAACGACTTTTGTTGATTTTCAACACAGTATTTTACCATCAAGGTAGTGGTAAGTAATATGGCAGGGGTTCCACGTGCCAGCATGGAAAATAATTACATTGTTTATTGGCCTAGACCTAGTGTTCAACAGACGGACATTGTATGTGATTTCTTCATATTTTATTAGTTTGTTCAGTCCATATGATATTATTTAGGATATGAAACAACATATATACAACAGGAATAAGTATTTACAAGGATTTTATCAGTGTTGTCAGACATCATTCAGGTATAGGTGCGTCAAGAAATTATTTTTGCGATTATTTAAAATTGTAGTTTTGAGATTTTCCCCCCAATTTTCAACTTCACAACTTGCTCAAAACTGTCATATCACACATACAAGAGAAAAAAAACATGATTATATGCATTATTCACTCCTTTATTTACAGGAGCAAAAATTATTTTGATATCTTTACAAACAAACAAGTTATTGCATTTACTAAACACTCACCAAAAATAATGCACATTGTCTGAAAAATTATCTGGGCACAGGGGGAGAAATTACACAATTTTAATCCAATGTCCTAAAGGTTAAATTCTGGTATAAATAGTTTTTGAAAATTTGTTGCAAAGCTAATACTTTTTCTACCATATGTAATACTTTTTATTGAAATTCCATAACAGAAATTTAATTGTTTTTTTATTTGTAGAATTTAAATGTGTTTTGATGTTATCATTTTCTTTGTTCCAGACCGCTGACATTGTGACATGGAGTCCAGACAGGTAATGCCAAAACTTATTTTGTGTTACTCTTTATTTATATTTTTATGTGTAATGCTAAGACATCATGCTTTAATATTTCAGTATTACAGGAAACAATATTTCAGCAAATATTGTTGCATAAAACAGTTATCGCATCAAATTGCTTCTCAGTCTGTTTAAATATGCTACATTCTAATCTATAGATCACACACATTGACTTTTATTAGTTAAAAATGTAGAGGGTCAGTTTTCAACAGGATAAGCTAAAAAAAAAAAAGTCTATAGTAGCAGAAATGAATGATTGCAGCTCTTTACAGTCAGGCCAGTTTGTATACTCTGATTTTCTGTTCTTGCATCTCCAGACAGTTCATGTTCCAGCACACAGTTTATACCCCTGTCAGATATATATTATCCAGTTTGGTCTCATGTCTCTGGACAGTCAGTCTGGTCTCACGTCCCTATAGAGTCAGATTTATGATCCTGTCAAACAGCAGGGTTTCATGTCCCTGTCAGTTCTGGTTTTATGACCCTAAATAGTATAATTAAAATAAGCCTCTGTAAAGTCTAGTTTCATGTTCTTGTCCAGTCTGGTCTCATGCCTATATACTCAGCTTTGTAATCTGTACTACTTGCAAGTGTCATGAAATGTATTGATCATTGATTAAGTTTACCATAAAATGCACCCTCTTTTGACAAGAGGGAAATAAGGTAACCTATGCCAGGTTACCTTATTTTCCTCTTGTCAAAAGAGGGTGCATTTTTATATGTAAAAGATACAAATTATGTTATACATATTCTAACAGGAAATAACATAAATCTTACTATTTGTACATGAAAATAAATAACTATACTAACAACCATTAAAACTCATCAACATGTTTTCACACGAACAACTGCATGTGATGAATTGAAATTAACTGAAACTATTTTTTATTTGACATTTATGAACCATTTGTTGAATGAAATCTGCAGTATTTGTACAAATAAAACAATTCATAACTGGATAGTGAGCAGTTGTGTCCTTGGTGTAAAAAAAAAAATGTTTGCTCGCTGTTTACTCATTACTCATCATTTCACAGCCATCATTGTTATCATATATATATATGGAACTGGTTTAAAATTGGTGATCATTTCCTTTGGCTATGTTTATCTATCTATCTATACACTGTGGCCCTTGTTTGCCTTGTGGTGTCAGGGGTAGAAGAGTTCTCTGGAGATGGCCTTCTTGTGTGCTATCTGTAAGCTTGTTCCTGTGGCTTCATTGGTATCTGTGATCCACATGATCTGCCTCTGGCTTTATAGCCATGATGTCTATGTGTCGTGGCCATCTGTGGCACGCTGTCTGTTGGTAGTTTGGAAGTGTGTGAAAACCACTTGATCTGTTTTTTTTTAATGTGTTCCAATACTGGTATTGTTTTGGTTATCTGTCTGATGTTATCGTTTCTAATTTTATCTCTTAATGTACTGTTTTGTGAAGTCAAAAAATACTGTAAAATTGGTCTGTCAGGCGATAAAGAATGTGGGTAATTCCCAGAATTTCCAGGTTCTAAGGGTTAATCCACTTTCAGAATAAATGTATTAATGTTTATTTTATATGAAATATTATGATTACTCATAAGAGCTTAAATTTTGACAAAAATTATAAAATAATCTTTTAATACAGAGCAATTCATGATGGTGCGCCAGTATATTCAGAGCCAGAATTCAGCAAAATGTGCTCTGAAAATGTTTCTGGTGTGATTCCCTGGGATCACTTCATTCAGATAGAATATTATGCCAATCGTCGGTGTCCAGTACAGTTATGTCCATCTTCTAAGTACTTCAAGACAGCATCATCCTTCACTCTTCACTGGGATGTGTTTCATAAACCAAATGTGAGTTTGTAGAAGAAATGTTCATGTTTACATTTTACACTGGAAATGTATTAGTGTTTTTTTTAAATTCTTGTATGAATCTTGAAGAATGACAGATAAAAACAAACCTGAATTAAGATTGTCACTTGTTACACAACTAACTTGACAAGACAAATTCCTAGAAATTTCTGGAGAAAGCAACTGTTTTGGAAGCAACCTATATATGTGTGTCATAATGTCAAATAGAAGCGGGAATTAAATTGCTTACATCCTCAGAAGTGATCTGGTAGCATCATCAGAACTGACATGTTAGCCCTTTAGCTGCGAAGGCATCCTTAAGGATGCAATGAAAAATTATCTCTATTTTTTGGACATCTCCATATGGAGCAATGGCTCATGTATTCGATGATTTATCCCTGAAAGCATCTCAAAGTGTTCAAATACTCTAATTGGCTAGTTCAAGCTGTCCATAGGCCATCTAACATTTTAAGAATGTTTGAATGTGTATCACATGATACTATTATACAACATATTTGTGGTGAGACAATTAAATATGCTGACAAGTATATTACTGACAAGAAAAACTTTGCATCCAGAATAAAACAGATTATTATGATTGTTTGTTTGAAATAATGTTTAATTTTGCAAGATGAATGTATATAAAAGCTTTTACTCCATAATATAAAGAAGAATTATGCTTGTAAATTCATAAATTAGAGTATACAGCAATAATACACTGAAGTTTTTTAACGCTAGAATGAGATTAGCAAATTGATTAGGGGAAAACATTTCAACAACCCTTAAAATGTCACTGCACTGCAGTTACGATTTGACTTTTTTATGCAGCGCAACCATGGGCACTTGCAAAGATTGTTGTGAGAAGAAATAGGAAACAACCAAGCTTGTATCCATGGTATAGTTTGTGTCATACCTCAATTAATAATATGCTATGGGATTACCTCTACCATCAGAAATATCTGTGGCAATAATAGCTAACACTTTACTGACAGCAACATGGAGCATACTTATCTTCCATTACCGATGGTGTATGCAAATGTTTTCGACATCAACATTTCCGTCTTTAAAAATCTTTATAAAATCGAACTAGTGCTAGAGAATCTTGAAATTCTCTATATGTCGTAATGAATGTTTGCTGAATGTTTGAAAACCTCAGAGTTATTTCAATAGCGAAATACTACTAATTATAATGCTAGGGTTAGATTTACATTACTTTCTATATATCACTAAAAATAATCATAGAAAAGTCAGATTTCTTCATGATTAATACTAATGAACAGTGTCATGACAATGAAACCCAACATATATGCAACATAGTATACCAAATCTTGGGACAGATATCTTCTATTTTCAAAAACAAATATGTGAGCATGAACACCAAAACTGCACTATATAAAATGATCATCATACCATCACTATGCTACCAATATCAAACGTAGATACTAACAACAGAATCCAAAAGAAAACTTGTTACAACAGAAGTGACGTCCACATCAAATCCTCAGAGTAACAATAAGAGACAGAAAAACATCAGAAGACTAACAAACACAATGCCAATTCTGGATTACATCAGAAGACAACATATTAAGTGGTTTTTGCATGCTTCCAGACTACCATCAGACAGTGCCCCTCAAAAAGTATTACTATATAGACACGATGGATACAAAGCCATGGTTAGACCTTGCAAATAATGGATTATAGAAATAAAAGTCAACGAAAACATATATGAAGCCCACAAAAAAGCCTTTTCCAGAGAACTCTTCTACTCTTGAAGCTGCAAGACATAAAGGGGTATAAAGCGAAAAGATGAAAAGAAAAAAACATTGTCTATAGAATGCATTTCATGGATGCTGCCATTTTGGAACAATGTACTTTCTCCAGGCGAGCTATTTTTAGTAGTAGTATCGCTATAGTTGCCATATATCTGAAGTATAACTGTTAGGATGGTTGTCGAAGTTGGTTACCAAGGTCATATAACAGAAATTCTACGACAGTCGAAAATGGTCTGCAAAGTGTTTTGCCATGTGTTCAAGAGATTCTGGATTTGATACCTAGTAATGACATTTTATATACAAGTGCATTTTTTCTGAGATCTCTTGCGATTATCGCTTGAAGCTACGGAGTTACATGCGAGTGGCATTTTTCAGCAGACATGTGGCATTGTACCGAGATGGACTGAGTACATATGGAAAAACCTTGATCACAATAAAGTAAATCTCTATGCCTTTCAAACCTTTTTTTACACTTGAAAATTGCAGAAAATCACTTGCTGTTCTGAAATGAGTTATGACTCATCTACAGAATAGGAATGGGTCAAATACCTCAGCAACTATAGGAAGCCACAAGCCAAAGTAATCTAGTACTGCTCAAAGGCTGTTGAGAGAATAGCTGACAAGTGCTACTAAACAGGAAACTGACATAAAAAGAAAGAAATTATAATTGATATAAGTGCAATTTGTCTACTCTGATGAACTTCTACACACCAAAGTAGAAGGGAAACATCTGAAATTGTTGGCTTTGTCTACATCATTCACTTCCATTGTTATCATGTCTGATAGGTGACTGCACTTCTCTGCATTGTACACTCTGCTGAGTGGGAATTCTGTGAATATTCTTTATTATGTTGTATTTACAATTGGATCTACATCACATGAGAAATCTGGTGAAGTTTTTATAGCTAAATGTACACTGTAAGATCATCACCAAGCACAACAGGGCATACACGTCAGCTTCTTCCTGTATAATTATGAAGATTGTGCATGCGGTTGCATCACCAATGGCTCACTAGACAAACCAACCATGCAACCGAAAACCTTAGTAGATGACATGCCTTTATATGTGAAACAGAAGTTAAAAGGAGAATAGCAATGGCTAAAAGTACCTTCAATGGCATGAGGAAAATATTAATATCTAAACAAATTACAAACAAGTTAAAAATGAGAATTATAAAATGCTACATCTATTCCATATTAATGTATGGCTCAGAAACATGGACACTAAATAAACAATTAGAAGACAAAATTGATGCCTTTGAGATGTGGGTATATAGAAGAATAGGGAGAACATCATGGAAAGAGAAGAAAACAAAAAAAGAGGTGCTAAAGTCACTTAATATGAAGAAAAAACTACTAAGAGAAATAAAGATCAGGCAAATAAAATACTTTGGACACATTAAAAGACATGACACCTTATTGAAGACCTTACTTGAGGGTGAAGTCAAAGGGAAGCGAGCAAGAGGTAGGCAGAGATACAAGTGGGAGAGTAACATTACACGATGGACAGGTTACAGTCTAGCAGAGTGCACCACCAAGACAAGAGACCGGAGATGTTGGAGATTCGTTGCAGCCAACCTTCGTTGCGGAGACGGCACTTGATGATTATGATATTGAGGTTATCTTCTTATAGAAGCTTCATGGCACGTCATCTATACAAACCTGTAGTCGTAACCTTCGATAACAGTTGCCATGTTGTTGCGACAGGCCGACGTTGTGCTTGAACTAGTTACGGGCACGGCGTAGGTGGGCGGACAACAAAGAAACCTGTCGCTAGGGCCAGATTTGTGCCCTGATGTCGACATCTGTTTCGGCAACATTAGACTCGAAACACCATCAAGTCAAATGGCTGCTAGAACAGAGGGCGGAGCACTTATGGGGAATGCCCCACGTGCCGTGAGGCCAGTTTCTAATCAAGAATCAAGATTAATTATGAAGATTTAGATCATTACTGCACTAATCTAGGGACTAAAATTTACTAAGAAATTGTGTCAGGTTCCCAGCCCATTGTTCAAATAATTAATGTTTCAATATGAATGGATGAACATCAAAGCTATTTAAAATTGCTTGTATCTCACAAGAATCAATTTCCCAAGCACTGCTGATGTTTTCTGTAATGAAAGAGCAGACAGGCTTGAATCTGTAGTTGCAAAGTTTGCAATATGCATGGGCAATTCTTCTTGCATTCACTTGAAATGTGTGTATATCTGTAATTTTATCTCTTGAATAAACCTCACCATCTTTTTTAGTTCATACAAAAAGTACACTTTGATTCCAGTGTCATTTCTTTTGATCAGTATGTTTGTCTCAGCGACTTGTACTCGGGTAAGTCTTGAAGTATATGTTAGGCAGTCTGTGATGACTGTCCACATGTGCACATGACTGAGTTACCGATATTGAATTTTTTGTACATGTGACTGCAGGGTCTACTGTGTCCTGTTCTGAGATGTAGGATTACAACTTGTTCCAATCTGTTCATAATTTGATAGTCATCTTGTGTCAGTGGATGTGGCTTTCTGATTGATTTGATCATTTGTTTTTTCTGATGATAGGTAACATCTCATTGATCTGAAAGAAATTAACAATCATTTTTAGATTGTGAAGAGATCACAACGGATATATATATATATATATATATATATATATATATATATATATATATAATTGGTGATACTATTATGTGTCACTGTCGACACTCTGCAGATCATGCAAAACATATTCAACGGAACTGCCCACTGTACCACATTACAAGAAGAAAACTGGCCATCTGAAACAGCTCTGACGGACAAGCTCTATGATTCTGCCTTTGGACTTGGAACCACAGTACATTTCATCAAAGAAATCTATATCATGGGACTCCTACTGGAGAATGTGGAAGAAGAAAATGTTAGAAAGTTATTTTCTACATAGAATATGCTTCATTTACTATATTATTATTTCACGCTGACGTCAGATGAGTCAGATCATTGGCACAAATAAAACACAAATTTCTGTTCCCTGGACTACATCATGCTGGAAATCTAGGAAGCCAATTGTCCTGCTTCAAGTGAGAACCAGTGGGAACTTGAGAATGAACCAACAGAATATACTATTATTTAATAATGTATTTTGGTTCTTACATTTGTTCAACTATTTTCCAGGTGACTGTTAAGTTCTGTCAAAAGTGCAATGCATATTTTACTAATGCTCCAGAGTTGGAGTCTCATTTGGTAAAGCGTCACTCAATCAGTGACCCCCAAATTGTGAAAGTGATGTCAGAGGAGGCTAGAGAAAAAGTTGTGTCCAATCCCAGCTTCAGAGACCCTGGAAAATACTTGCCTCCATTGGTATAATAAATAGTTTCACATTTCATCTAAGCATTGATGTTCTTGTATTTAACAAAAATATGTTCGTTTGTGTTTTACTTGCAAACCGTATTTGGGTTTTATTTGTTCTTACTTATTTGTTATAATTTTTTTCATTTTTTTTTGCATGTCTTTGCTTTATTTTTAAAGAAGTCCAGAAAATAAAGTGAATTTAACCATTAACTTTTTTGATATATTGTTTGTAGTTTTGTTGAGAGAGATGTATAGCTGTCAAATAAGATGTATTTTGTCAATATACAAGACTTAACACTTGTAGAGTTTAATTGTTGTGTTGTTAAAGTATTATAATTTGTATCCCTGAATATCGTTCCTGACATAGTGTAAGTAATTATGCCATGGCACTTGGTACACTTACAGGCGTATCTGATATGTCCTGATAGGTATTGGTCAGTGTCTTTGTGTATAGTCTCCTGTAAGAGACCCACATGTATCTTGTGAGTGTGTAGTAAATTAGCAAGCTCTAGTTTTTTGTTTCTTATACCACAGATGTGCAGTTGTAAGATGTTAAGTGAAGACTTTGTTTTATGATAATCTTGGCTCTGCTGGTTCTCTCTCCAAGGTTTTCTGGGTTTAATGTTTTGGTGTTTGTGTAGGTGTTGTTGCTGTATTGTGTATTGTGCATGTCAGTGTTTGTGTTGTTGTTTTTTATGCGCTCCAGTAGTCAATTTCTCAGCCAAAGCAGCCTGGTTACCCACTGGCTGCCGCGGACCTTGATAACCAAGGTGACATCCGATCTTATTTGTAAATACTATTTGCTGTACTTGTATTATATTGCTGGGAAGTCTGGATTTTTGTCCCACCCCAGGTCAGAGCCAAAGAATAACTATCACACCACCAGGAAGGTAGGTTTCTACCTATGCACTGCTCCAAGCCACTGCAGTAAAGATAGGGTTGACTGTGCTCATTCCCCGCCACCAATTGACTACTGGTTATGCCGAACTTCTCTGTTGCTCCAGACATGCAACCAAATGTTAATGTCAAAAGAATTATCACGTCCTGAGTTACTGTGCCTATGTGATGGGCTTCAGCCATAGGAAAAACAGTGCTGTCAGTTTCCTCCTTCCCAGTGTTGTGCAGTACATCTCTGGCTCCCTCCCAACCACAGAGGGTGCATACATAAAAAATAACAAAGCATAAAAAACATTGCAACAACAAAATAAAAGCATAAGAAGCATAATTGTATAAATGATGTGCCATGAAGATTCTATAAGAGAACTTCAATATAATGGCATGCGATCTACCAAGTTTTCTGTGCATGGGTGGTTTGTCTTGTGGGCCATTGGTGACCCACAGTTGCAACCTCATGCATTTTATGTGAACTAAACCTATATGTTTAGAGTAGTTAATAGTTACAGAATGATGTTATCATGCTGTGTAAGGAAGACTGCTTTACATCTTTTATTTGAACATTTATCAGCAAACAAATTGACTCAAGTTAATGGAGCTGACGTGAAACTGGTGCTCATTATTTTTCCTCTTGCGTGTTACATAACAAGTAAACTTGTCTTACATGACATTCACAAAGATATGTTCACAGATCGGTACCTCTTCCATTTATCTGTTAATTGGACTTTGAATCATAAAAATTGATTGCAAATTGTATTTTATATTAATTTTCTTTTACAATCACTTCTGATTTGTGCAAAGCTATTCTCCTTGTCCTGGAAATTAAGCCCATAGTTTTTCCTGAATGGCTGGGATTGAAAGGGTTAAAGGATTTTAGTCATGGAAGGGTTTGGTGGTAACAGTTTTCGTAGGTCTTGTAGTGCAGAGTATTCAATAAGGTGGTGTTTTACTGTTTCCTCCTCTTGTGTGTCGCAGTATGGTGTGTGGTCTGCTGTAATTCTTTGTACATGTTTGTTAAGTTGTGCATGTGTTGTTCGCAGCCTAAATAATGTGGTTTGATCTTTGTAGTGTAGTCTATTTATGCTGTCATATGAATTTGGTTGGGACATGTCTGCAAATAGAACTCTTCCTTTTGAGCTAGAGGTTGATCCATTGTTTAGTTGTTGTGTATAATGTGTTTAGCTGTTCTAAGGTTGGTGGAAATTCCTGGTTGGGACATACTTCTTCCATTTTTTGGCCACTTTATCAGCACTTTCATTCCTGCTGATACCTGTGTGGACTACTATCCACTGTAGTGTAGTATTGATGTCATAGCATGTAAGTATGTTTGTAGCTTGAACTATGTTGCTTATAGTTTTCTCTGCTGTTGGATGTCAGTTTTCAAGGGCTTGTAAGACAGGGAGTATGTGAATATTAATAGGTTATTTGGGCGTGTTGCATCATTTTTGTGGTGATGTCTAAGAGTGTTTCTGATATTGCTTTCACCTCTGCATCATAGTTGCTGCAGAACTCTCCACAAGGAGCAGATAACTATTGATGTTTTACCAGGGAGGACTATGAGAGAGCTGTATCCTTATTGATAGTACTTTGACGGCCGACCCATCTGTGTATGCTTTCATCCAGTCCCTGGGGTGGGTAGGAGTCGATAGTCTCTAGTGCAATGGACTTACACTTGTTTTGGTTTGTTGTCGTGGTTACTGACCTGTCAGTGTAGTGTTTATTTTGGACAGTATGAGAAATGTATTTGGTGGGATATTTGATATTCTTTCAGATTCCTCTATCTTCAGGAAGGTGATGTTTCTTGTTTGGTTTTTCTGCTAGCTGTACTGGAGATTTTTGTTTTAGTCTTGTTTTGTGTTTCCATTTGTTGACTACTTATTTGTTATGATGGTTTTGTGGGAGTCATTTGTATCTTTCCACAGCTTCTATAGTTGCCTTTTCTCTCCTAATGTCTAGTTTCTCTATGTTTGCATCGATTTCACAGGCTACTTCTGGTGTTGATCTCATGCCACCACAAATGAAGCGTGAAGCCTGACTTTGTACTCTGTCCAAGTGTGTGCAAGAGCTTTTGGAAGATGTGGTCAGCATTTTTATTGTTTTTCATGCCATACTCATCCTTGTTTGTGAAGGAAGAACACATCATCAGCACACTACATTAAAAATGTGTAAAGTTCCCATACTGCTGCATTCTTTTTTGACGACTTGTTATTTATGGAGGGTATTTGGAAAGCAGTCCTTTATCGGTGGGTATAAGATTTCGATTAATCCATTGGAAATTTCTAGGCACAATATTCCCTTAGGTTGCCATTACTTTCGGGAAGGAACAACCGTTAATCAAGCACCGTAAAGAGAACACATTCGTTCTAGTCGGCCATTTTGGCAGAAGACCAAATCATTATATATACCCCTCCCAAAAAAAGGCGACCTTCAGATTTGCTCTAACTACCGAACTATAGCCCTTATAAGTCAAGCAAGTAACATAATGCTAAACATCATAATGCAAAGAATCAAACATAAATTAGAGATGGAGATAAACTAAACACTGGCTGGTTTCAGATCGGGCAGAGGAACAAGAGATCACATTCTTAACATGAGATTGATCATAGAAAAGTGTAGGGAATTTTCAACTGACCTGCACATGTGTTTCATAGATTACTCAAAAGCGTTCGACTGCGTCCAACACCAGCAACTATGAGAGATAATGAACAGCATAGGTTTCCCAAGACTAATAGAGGATTCATCTAATAGAGGAACTTTACCAAGATCAAAAGGCTGAAGTGAAGTTAGAGGACCATCTCTCAGAATGGTTTGAGGTAAAGAGTGGAGTACGGCAAGGATGCACACTCTCCCCATACCTGTTCAACATCTACGCTGAAAGTATAATGAGGAACGTGAGAGAAGACATACACAACACTGACTACCACGCTTTAAACATAGGTGGATTCCTAATCCCGGAACTACGCTACGCAGACGACACGGTGCTTCTTTCAAATGATATAAAGGGATTGGAACAACTAATCAAGAACACAAAGAAATATAGCGAAGCACAAAATTTGTATTTAAACACGCAGAAAACAAAAATCATGTCAACAGATATAACACAACAACTAAAAATCAGAAGTTCGTGTCACATCCCACTAATTGATAGTATATACGTGGACCCTTGATTCCGTATTGTTCCGCATAATCAATTTGGTAGTGGTCGCATTTACATTTGGGTAGGATTCAGTTTTCATCATTACCTACCCCTCTACGTCTTCTGTGAAAATGTTAATACTGTGACATATTAAGATGAGGCTCTGGATGAATTGGTTGCTCATGCGTTCACAAATCATCCAGACCTGCAGCTTCTCCAGCAAGATAACCCACGTAAACACACCGCACACATTATGCAGCAACGTTTATATCAGCAGAACATTGTGACCATTGATTGGTCTGCCCTATCAAAAAAGAGGAAGACGATGGACCAACAACATTGAGAAGAATGTATGAATATTTCTCTGGTCAATGCAGGCCTACTTGACCAGGACATAGAGGCGTTCAGAGTATCCACAATTAAGACAACGTTCTGGAAATAATATGTCACTGGATAGGCCTATGTATATTTGGAACATATCAGTATATGTTTCCTGCTGTTTGTATGATGGTATTTTTGAAAATTTTCCACTCTTCTTCTATGTGCTGTGTGTTTTCAGGAGCTTTGCAAATTCTTTGTTAACTTCCTGGATATATTTTTCGCGCATGTTTAGTTCTAATTTCTGTCTATCTAGTTGTCCCTGGTGCTTTGTGTTTTTCTTGTGCTTGATATTTTTCGCTGTTTGTTTTGACTGTTATTATTACTGCCTTATGGTCAGTGTCTGCGCACATGTTAGGTATTTCTCGTGCGTCTGTTATTTTGTCGTCTATTGTTTTATTTTGTGAATATAAAGTCTATCTGGCTCTTGCCTTCCAGGTTGTTCCGTTTATACCATCTGTACATTTCATTGTGCGCGCTTAATGTGCGTGAACCAAAGAACACAAAAATTGACCGTGTGAAATATTTGTAAAATCGTGTCATCCTCATCAAGTTCCTCTCCACAACGAAGGTTGGTTGCAAAGGATCCCCGGTCTCTTGTCTTGGTGATTCACTCTGCTAGACTGTAACCTATCCATCGTGTGATGTTACTCTCCCACTTGTATCTCTGCCTACCTCTAAGTTCGTGTCACATCCCACTAATTGATAGTATATACGTGGACACTTGATTCCGTATTGTTCCGCATAATCAATTTGGTAGTGGTCGCATTCACATTTGGGTAGGATTCAGTTTTCATCATTACCTACCCCTCTACGTCTTCTGTGAAAATGTTAATACTGTGACATATTAAGATGAGGCTCTGGATGAATTGTTTGCTCATGCGTTCACAAATCATCCAGACCTGCAGCTTCTCCAGCAAGGTAACCCACGTAAACACACCGCACACATTATGCAGCAACGTTTATATCAGCAGAACATTGTGACCATTGATTGGTCTGCCCTATCACTAGACATACCCTGAATTCTTCTTCTTCAGTGTTCATTCTCAAATTCCCACTGCATTTCTCTTGTAACAGGACAATGGTCCTACAAGATTTCCAGTTGGATGTCGTCCAGAGAATGGAAATGCGTTGTGTTGCCGTTTTATTTGCGTCAATGGCCCAACACATCCGTCTTCGGCGGTCCTGAATTTGTATAAGGTATGATGTCTCAAAGGCATGGTTGTATTGGGGAGGGTGTGGAGGGATTCATAGATGCATGTTTAGTCCCCGAAGGACGGAATTCCAGTGTGGAAGTATCCCACGACCATCACGTCCTACCAGGAGTGTAGCATATACGTCTGGGCAAGCTAGTCCGTCATTCTTTTCAGATATGCTAACCCATCTGCAGTGATGCCAAACTTAACATTCCCCACCATCTAGAAGCCACAAAAGGAGACAGGTACAATGTCACTAGTCTGAAATCTTCTGAATACTCTGAAAATGTGTCATCCATTGGGACTATTCGATAGAAGACAAAAGTATGAAATCGAGAAAAGACATGCAGTGACAATTATGATTTTTGATAGGTGATATGTTGTACGCCTGACCTCCAACTTTCCTTAATAGCCTCCTACATTTCCTTAATAGCCTCCTTAATATATTCCTGGAAAGAAGACATTGGCCCTATTTTTTGCACCATAATCTAGAAGTTCAGGTTCCGGTTGCCACACAGGCATTCGTAATATGATAGCAATACTCTTCTTTGTTCATACTGAAATTTCCGTTGATTAGAAAAGCAGTCTGGAAAACGAACTGTGTTGTATTATGGTTTAGATATTCTCTGCCTTTCTGCCTTTCTTGCTTCCTATGTTCAGTGGAGAGGTTTCTCCGAGCTTTCTTTCATACTTAGGTGGCTTCAGCTTAGTGCAATGCCTATTGAAGGAGCCTTCTACTCAGAAGGAGTATATGTCACGAGATGAGCTGATAGTTTGCCTGGATCATCCTCGTCTTTCCTCCGACGAGACGTTTCGCAGTCAGCGTCCTTGTGCATGAAGACCGTTCCATTACCACCCCTTGTGTCCCAAGGTCCCAGACCTAATTTCTTCTGTATGAGCAGTGCCGGATTTATCTATAAGCTATTTTTTTTTAATTTCACTATCTATTTCACTCTTAATCGTTAAAGGGCCCCATATCTCAAATAGCTTAGGGCCCTATGTCTCAAATAGTTTAGGGCCCTGTCAAGTCTAAATCCTGTCCTGCGCATGAGCCGTGTTGGGTAACGGCGACAGTCGAATTAGACTCAGGGTTGATACACTTTTTAAGTCGAGGCGCTGCTTTGCCAAACACGTCGGGGATCTGGGATTAAACATGTGCATTTCTCACGCACTCGCCTTGTCCGCCTGAGATGGTCTTCCAATCCATCGCCAGGCTTGGTCTGTGTATTTTACTCTTCGCCATTGCGTATATTACCCAGAGACGTTGGTAAAATACGAATCTCGGACAAGGAGCTTCGCAGTGGGTACTTGCGTACTGAACCCAGTTCTCTCTGTATGAGTCGTGTTGGACAATGGCAGACGGCTGAGTTGGGTTTCGTTTACAGTGTCGTTAGAGACTTACGGGCCCCTCTACGTTGCCCACAGTGTCCAGATTTTTTATCTCAACACTGCTTCGGTCAGACATTTGAACAATGCACTCCTCGACATTTGTTCAATGCTTGTCCTGTGTGCAATGGGGAGCTTATTCAAAGCTTTTTTTCCATGCCAAGGAGTGCATGTTCAAGTTGGCGTGTCCAATACTTGAGTCATGAATCCTACTTTTAATGTGGTCAATTGTGATGGGGTATGTGGGTTTCTGTGTGTTCTCGAGCATGAACAAAACTTCCGCCAGTCGGTCTCGTACTGCACTATTGTATCTTCGTTGCCACTGAATTGATTCACACACTACGCTGCCCTCTAGAATGTTACCTTTTCCAGATTCGGTGTGTACTCGTAAGATCACCATATGTTAGGGACATTGACATTGGTCGCCCCTCCAATATTTCTGATTTTTAAGCTGGTCGAGACGGAAAGCACAGATGCCTTGGATCACTGTGTGCCGACAGTGATATTGAATGTAATGGCGTAGAGGATTCGGAGATATTTCCTGTCTCTCTGCAGGCAATTCTCATTATATCTGCAGCATCCACATCCACTAGCTTAAAAGAGTTAGCCAGGAATACAGCAAGAGCAGCTGTATTTCTGTTTCCGGGATGCATCATGTGGTGGAACTTTTAGGATCTTGGTTATCTGCTAACCCCGAGTCCGTACGAGACATTTCGCACCCCATGGTTTTGGGTTATTTACCTATGGGACTGCCAGTTGCACCCATAAACCTCAGTCCCCTACTACGACATTCATTGCAGGTCACATTGCAAGCAATTTGCTTGCCTTTTGTGTCACAGCAACACATGGCTTAATTACTTATTCTGAAGCATAATTATTTCAGAAACATTTTACTTAATAAACAGTCAAAGTAACATATCACAAGATGGGCCACACCTTCCTAACATTACAACTTTAAAACAGCTATCAAAAGAAACCAGAGACATTACTTGATATATTCAGTAATTGCGAGTGAGATATCAAATTAAAGCGAAATCGCTCACGTTCATTTGACTATTTGGACGTTCAAAAAGCAGAACAGAGACAAAATGAAACATATTTAAAAAAAAAAAAAACACCATATATTGTTTCTGTATTATGATATAATATTTTAAATATATGTGGCAGCATTCTTTCAGTGATAAAAATGTAAAAAGTGAAGGGGCATAGACACAATTAAATCAGTCATGCAAAAAATATTATCATTGTCTGCTGACTGTGGCATTAAAGAACCACATTTTGATGCTTTTGATTTTGTATACAATAGATGAAAACAGGTGAGACTGTGGCAACTGTCTATCAAATATTGATTGTTCTCTGATCTGTAATTTTCTTGATAAAGATCGTATTGCCAAAACGTCAGTTTAGTGTTTTTGTATACTATTAACTATATTTTTTCATTGTCAGTCTGTGAATTGTAAAACTTATTACTTTGTGTATTTCGTTAATACTATACAGTAGCCATCACTTTTAGTAGGCCTACATGTGTGTCAGGGGTTGAGCATATGTTAACACTAATTATTTCTAACGTAAACACTACTTTTTATCAGGGGTGCCACCATATTTTCAAATTTCGTATTATAGCAGGTCATTTGTTTTTATTTTATGACATTTCATGCAGCTATATTGAAATTATAGCATTACTGGAGTATAATACCAGACTTGGCAACTTACATCTAAACAAAAGAGAAAGATCGAAACTTGCGAAATGAAATGTCTGAGGAAAGCTATTGGAATCATCAGACTCGACAAAATGCACAGTGAGAACATCAGAAAGATAATAGGTATCACACCATGAATCGAATATGTAGAGAAACAACAGATAAAATGGTTTAGACATCTTATGAGAATGAACGATCAACTTCCTATAACAGCTTATAACAAGATGGAATCAGGATACAGAGCCAAGGGCAGATCTAGGAAAAGATGGATAGACAACTTCAAGACCATCCCGAACAAACATGACTACACCTCAACCAGAGCAACACATCTGGCTCTCGAAAGCAGATTACATCTCCTTAACAAACCCCTACGCTCAACGACAAATGTGGAAGCTACGACCATATCACCACCTGGCGATAGACAATATTGACACCCCAAAGAATAAACCTTCTACATGCAGCCATCAAAACAATAACCAATCCAATTGTGTCCTTACTTGCCATTGCATGTGATACGTGTATTTTTCACACACCAAGTGGTACAATTCTAGCAGTTTCCCCAAAAAACTAGAAGCAATTTCATTCTCTAAACATTGTTGGAAAATCATGGATTAGTTCGGTGTAAACCGACTATAATCGCAGCTGACACTACTGTCTGAGTGATTATATATATATTTTCAAATATGTAGGTACAATGATTACAGCAGATGGAAGAAGTTCAACAGATATAATATGCAAAATAGGACAGGCAAAAACAACATTCAGAAAAATGAAATATATACTGTGTAATATTACCTTGTCATTAGAGGTGAGAAAGAGAGTTCTGCAGTGCTATATAACCCCTATATGTAGTCGACAATTTTACTTACCTTGGAAGCACTCTCTCTCGCGATGTCAACATTGATGTGGAAATTAACAATAGGCTGGCACAAGCTAGTGCTGTATTTGGCAGATTACGCAACAATGTATGGGACAGAAGAGGTATAAGAACAACCACCAAACTACAAGTATATCATGCTACTGTTATACCAACCCTACTATACGCCTGCGAAACGTGGACAGTGTATGCTAGACATGCAAGAAAATTAAATCATGTCCATCTTACCTGCCTACGTAAATTACTAAACATCGATTGGTGGGACAAAGTACCAGACTACGAGGTCTTGGAAAAATCAACCTCAATAAGCATCCACCCAATACTTATGAAGGTGCAAGCACGCTGGGCAGGCCATCTTGTGCGTATGGAGAACTCGCGTTTGCCAAAATAAATATATTATGGAGAACTCAAGGCAGGATTTCGAAAAGCTGGTGGACAGAAAAAGCGCTTCAAAGACACGCTCAAGTCATCATTGAAATATCTTAACATTGACGTAGGCGCTTTGGAGAGCCTCGCTCAGGATAGAACAGCATGGCGTTACAGCATTAGAACGGGAGCACTAGCGACGGAAGAATTCAGACAAGATACTGCAAGACAAAAGCGGACACGTAGAAAAGAAAAAAACATCCCAACCTCACACAGATACCTTCTATTGTTGTCAATTCTGTAAAAGAGCATTTTTTTGCGCGCATTTGACTTGCTAGTCATTTAAAAACGCGCTATAAACTTTTATTATTTTTATTATTTATTGTTATTATTATTATGGTTGAGTTTTTGGTCATCGTCGATCACGACGGACGAACATCATCATCATCATAACCTCTATACTAACATATGGGTGCGAGTCGTGGACAATAAACAAACTTGAAAGTGGGAAATTAGAGGCAACAGAGATGTGGTTTTACAGAAGAATGCTGAGAATACCATGGACTGCTAGAAAAACTAATGTAGAGGTGTTGAAAGAGTCAAATGCAAACGGACCTTAATCAACAATATAAGAACAATGCAATCTTCTCTTTTTGACCACTTCTTGAGATAGGCAGGTTTAGAGAACATAGTCACAACAGGCAAAATTGAAGGTAACAGAGACAGAGGGCGACACCTGAGAAAATATTAGTTTGACAGCCTGGCACGGCAAGGAAACAACAACGACTTTGATACATAATATACTGTGGACAGAGAGCTGTGGAGAGCCATGACCGCCTATGCCAGCCGGCATGGCACCTGATTATGATTATATGATTATATGATTATATATATATATATATATATATCAAGTGACATTCTTTCCAAAACGTTGTCTTGATCGTGGATACTGTGAACGCTACTCTTTTCCGGGCAAGCAGGCCTGCATTGGCCAGAGACGTGCCAGCGAGCTGTTCCTCGTGTAGGGAGACCATTATATTACCCCCCCCCCCCCCTTGTGTCCCTGGGTCCCAGACCTAATTTTGTTCCATATAAGCCGTGTTGGGCAACGGCTACGGTAGAATTAGAATCAGGGTTGATACATCTTCCTAGACGAGGTGCTGCTTTGAAAAAACAAGTCGGGGGTCTAGGATTTGACTTGTGCGTTTCTCACGCACGACCCTCGTCCACGTGAAATTGTCTTTCAATCCATCGCCAGGCGCTGTCTATGTACGAGTATTTTGACTCTTTGTCATTGCGTATAATACCCACAGAGTTTTGTAGAATACGAAAATCGGACGACGGCTTCTCGGTGGGCCCTTGGGTACTGAACCCTATTCTGTATGAGCCGAGATGAGCAACGGCCGAGAGTCGAGTTGGGCTAGGCTTGCAGTGTCGTTAAGAACTTGCACCGCCCCCTCCACCCTCTACATTGCCCCAGTGTCCAGATTCAGAGTCTAAACACCACGTCGGTAAGACATTTGAACAATGCGCTCCCCGACATTTGTTCAATGCTTGTCCTGTGTGCAATGTGGAGCTGTATTAAGAGCTTTCTTCCATACCCAGGAGTGCATGTTCAAGATGGCGCATCCATTACCTGATTCATGACTTCTACTTTGAATGTGGTCATTTGTGATGGGGCATGTGGGCTTCTGTGTGTTCTCGAGCATGAACAGCACTTACGCCAGTCGGTCTCGTGCTGGACCATTGTGTCTCCATTGTCCACTGAATAGCTAATTTACACTAAGCTTCCCTCTAGCATGTGTTTCCTTTTCCAGATTCGGTGTATTCTCGTAAGATCACAATATGTTAGGGACATTGACATTGATATTCCAAAGGTTGTGCTTTTTAATCTGGTCAAGTTGGAATGCGCATATGTTGGATGTAATGGTGTAGAAGTTCGGAGATATTTTCTGTCTCTCTGCAGGCAATTCTCATTCCATCTACAGCATCCACGGACATGAGCCTAAAAGTGTTAGCCGGGAATACAGTAAGAGCAGCTGTATTTCGTTTTCCAGGGTGCACCACGAGGAGGTACTTTTAGAATATTGGTTATCTGTTAACCCTGGGTCTGCACGAGAGCAGTGCGAGACCCTTTGCACCTCTGTACCCACCGAAATTTAATTGAAACTAATTTTCCTCTAGTTTTCTCATTATATTGTCTGCATATATGTTAAAAAGATAGGGGGATAGAGTGCTACACTGTCTCACTCCACTGTGAACAGCAAACCATTCATATGTTTTTCCCTCCACTCTTACTGATGCTTATTGTTTGTGGTATAGTGTTTCAATAAGATTTATTAGGTGTTTGGGGAAGTCCTGGCCTCCCAAGATGGACCATAGTTGGCGATGTTGAGCACAAACGTCTATGAAACACATATGTAGGTCTAAGCTGTGCACTCTACATTTCTCAATTAGGCATATGTTCCTCATGTTGACTGGGACACTGAGCGTATACACTTTTAGATAACTGACGGAACGGCAAGCAGAGCATATATGGGAATGTCCTCAGTGCTGTGACGCTTGTTCCTAATCAAGAATACTCATGTTGAATATGTGGTCTCGTTCACATTTATGTTCGAAAACCGACTTGAACTTCATATGAATTTATGTTTCTAATAAGTGTTGTATTCTTGTTATTATGTTCCGTAGTAGTATTTTACTGGCTTGACTAATTACTGCTAATTACTGTTTTATAGTTGGTACATAGTTGAAGGTCTCCTTTCTGTGGCAAGGGTATGTATGCTGACTTATTTTCATTCTTCTGACCATATTTCGCTTTTCCATATCTTGCAGCATAATGTATGGTATATTTCAACACTGGAATCTCTACCGACTTGTATCATTTCTGATGTTAATCCATCGTTACCTGGAGCCGTACCTTTTTTCAGATTTCGGATTGAATGTCTGACCTCTTCCACTGTAGGTTCTGGTTCTTTTTCTATTTCATTGATTCATGGGTTTGGTGATTGTGTTGTTCCTTATACATGTCTTGACACTATTCCTTCCATCTATGTAGAATATCTGTTTTCTCTGTTAGGGTAATCCTTTTTTATCCTTTAGTACTCGAAGTGTGGGCTTGAAGTTATTATGTTGCAATGTTCTAATATCAATGAACAAATTATTGTTATTCCCTTGTTGTCTGTGTACATCGATTTCTCTGTGTGCACATTATGTACTGTTGTTTGTCGTGCATAATTCGTTTCTTAATTTGTTTTGATAATTCTCCATAACCTGCTTGACTTTTTTCGGCGGTTTTGCATCTTCTTCTGTCTTAAATTAAATTCATTGTTTCTTCTGAGTTGTATTCTTGATATTTGCGTCTTTTTTTCTGGTAGAAGCTTTTCTGCAGTGTTGTGATAGCTTCGCTTATTTTGTTGTAAGATCGTTTGGTGTTAATTCTTCTTGTATGGTTCACCTTCGTTGAAAGGCGGTAAATATGTTTTTCTTTTACATTTCAATGCTGTATTTGCTTGGTACTTCTGATGTGTCATATCTAATGGTATGGATGTTCTTGGGTATTTTCTTTATATTTACTTGAAATTTCGCTATCAGAGTTCGTATATATTTAAGCCTATAGTAAATTGCCCTATATAACAGCACTTTTAAAAATGCCTAATTATATTTATTCTTTGTTATCTGTACTGTATATAGCAAATTTCTGTTATTACTTACATATTTCATCTGTCCAACCAGGTCGTTATAACGAATTTGAATTGTCTCTCCCCCTCCCTTACCCAATATTTATAGCAGAGAAAAATGTGATAATTACACGTATAGCGGAAACATGACCCGAACAGGCGAAATATGTTATTTTTGCTATATACAATTATATGCAAAAAAGAATAAACTAATTGGGGATTTTGAAAAGTGTTGTTAAGTAGGGAAGTATATTGTAAACATTCGAGATATAAAAGGATTCATATACCATTTAGAGCAAAGGCAGGAAACCGTTTTCTGTTGAGGGCCCTGTGTAATTTATGACATCATTCGTGGGTCATGCAAATATACAAACTTAAAAATTAGCCTGCAATACTTACTCAAACAGTTAAGTAAATATTTTATTTGAATACAGTGAATTCCATTGTATAAAAAAGGGCGTTTATAAATAGTTGTCCACCGATATTTACATTTTTCTCTGTAATTACTGAGCGTATAGACTTCATATTTTGCATGAGTGCCTCATTTCATAACCACGTTACATATTTATGATTAATTATTACCTAGATTGAACGGATTTATCGCAGCAGTCGCTACAAATTATGTTTTAAAGGTAGCAATACTTGTTGATTGTCTTACAAGTACAAGGGTTTACCGTAAAATTGACACGTTCTCGTTTTGTTTTACACGGTCTCAGTTGATATCGGTAAGAAACACGTGAAATACTAAGAAGTAGCATCAGATTGTTTTGTTTTTTTCGTAGTTATATACTGAAATAATAGCTAAACGTCAGTTTCCTGAGATGTGTATCTCATATTCGACGTGTTTTTATGTTGATGTATTCAACTTATCTTGTTTGAGTAAACATATTACAGCGTACTATAAAGCAGGATTTACAACTATAATATAACCATGTCTTTGAAAGTTAAATTCGTTTCACTGAAAAGTATAACTATTAGATTGTACAAATATTTTTCACAAGAGAGAC
Source organism: Meghimatium bilineatum (assembly GCA_034231615.1). Classification (NCBI taxonomy): domain Eukaryota; kingdom Metazoa; phylum Mollusca; class Gastropoda; order Stylommatophora; family Philomycidae; genus Meghimatium; species Meghimatium bilineatum. The sequence goes on along the minus strand of CM067320.1, from coordinate 43,593,937 downwards.
GCGGTACTCTATTTCATAGTCTATCGAAGCCCTCAGAAAGAACGCAACATATCATGGGTATATTCTACAAAACACTATCACGGTGGTTAATCGAAGACAACCATAATGTAAAAACATAAAGGAAACAAGAGGACGAAAAAATGTTGTAGACAATTTCGATGAAGAAATAATTAAGAGAGCAATTCATAGACTATTGGATGGCAAAGAAGCATTGACATTAAAAATATTGAACACGTATCTAGAAAAGACCAACTTCATTCACATTTCTAAAACAAACGTATGGAAATCTGTAAGGAGTGCCGGATTTACATTTCGCAAATATACATGTGGCAGAAGCGTCATTTGTGAAAAACCACATTTAGTATCTATGAGAACTAAATATTTGAGACACATTAGGGAGATGCGGAAAGCCTATATTGATGAAACATGGATAAACGCTCACCACACTAATGAGAAGAAATGGCAATCTACAGATGGAACTATTAAGAGATATGTACCAAGCAGCAAAGGTCAAAGATCAATAATGGCACATGCAGGTAGCAGAGAAAATAGTCTGTTGAAAATTGTGAACTCGTGTTCATTTCCAAATCTACCGATAATCGAGAATACCATGCTGAAATGAATGGTCATATGTTTAGAGAGTGGATAGAAAAGACTGTACTTCCAGCATTAGATAGACTCTCCTGTCCGGTTATGGACAACGCTTCTTACCATAATGTAGTTGCATGTGAAGATAAGATCCCTACAACTTCGTCTACTAAGGAAGAGATTAAAATATGTCTTAGAAAAGAAAATATTTCATTTACTGAAATGCACTTGAAACATGAGTTGCTGATATTGGTAAAGAATGAACACAGACCGAAGACTTTCACATTGATAAAATTATAGAGGATCATGGACATAGATGTATAAGACTACCATCGTATCATTGACATTTAAATCCAATATAATTTGTTTGCGCTGAAATTAAAGGAGCCGTGTCAATGGAAAATAAAACCTTCAAACTTAATGATGTTCAGAAAATGGCATATTATATGCTCTCCGACATTAACAAAGAATTCTGGATTAAATGTGAGGACCATATATTGAAAGTAGAAGAAGAATATTGGCAGAAAGATGGTTTACTCTTCATTCAACACATTACAATTATCGATCTTTACTATTCATCGGATTCTTAATGAAACAAGAAGTGGAGAAATTTTTGATAAAACAAATGATATTATAAACAACAACACAGAAGAATAATTATTCGTATTACAAAATTTCCACGCACAATTGGAACCAGAAAGAAATGGAATATAAGGATGATTTAGATAGCTTGGATATGAAAGAAACAAGAAAACATGCAACAACTACAGAATAATTAAAATGTGTATTCAGAAAAACTTATTTAAACAAACACATTTGTCAAGCACATAGATACCCAAGTTTATGCCTGGTACAAGTATAACTTTTTAAACTGCAGAAGCCAGATAATATTTATATTAACAAGAAGAACTAACAGAACAGAAGTAATATAATATACTCTAGAGCCATACCAAACATGTGTGTAGACAACAATAATAAAACAGTTAAAGTAGCTGTAAAATCAAATTTAAAAAGAAAGAGGAAAGACATATGAAATCGGAGACAGACCATGCAAAAAAATCATCACAGACATGAAGCTCACAAGCAGCACATAAGAAGGAACTCTTAAGAGAACACTTCTACTTGTAACAACGAAAGTTAAATAACAAGGGACATAACATATAGATAGAGATATTGATAGACAATAAAAATGATTATCAACGAATACTGGGGATAAACGAGAAGAAATTGAATTTTGATAGCACCAATGTAATAAAGCACATATTAAAACAACGCAGTTAATGTGAGATAAATCAATCTGAAAGGTTTCTGATAAGATGTGAGAAACGAAAGTTTCTAGACTGATAATATTAAATGCTGGACAAGTATAATGTTCTCTGAATTGTAGAATGCACTAAGAAAATGGTTCGTCGAAGATTTCGGAAAAGCAACATTATTACTGAGATAGATCATACTAGGACAAATATAATGATGACGACGGTAAGTACAGTGTTCGTTGTCGTTTATTTTAAATTCACAAGTTCTTAAATAATAATACAATTTCATAAACGTTTCACTATTAACTATATATATCGTTGCATATATTCTCATTGCAACGAAACAAAAATATTATTCTCGAAATATCTCATTTTTACCCACGCTATGAAAGATGTACGATACGTCTATACATGTAATTACTGTAAAAATTTATTTTCCACATACAATAAAATCGTTGCTACCTAAAAAACAACATTCGTAGCGACTGCTGCGATAAATCCGCTCAATACAGATAATAAAGAATCATAATCTGTAATGTATTTAAACACGCAGAAAACAAAAATCATGTCAACAGATATAACAACACAACAACCAAAAATCAGAATAGACAATACCGAGATAGAATGTGTGGATAAATTTGAATACTTAGGAGCAAACATCAACGGTGCAGGAGACTGCATGGCAGAAATAAGGAAGAGATTGGCAATGGCATATTGCAAAATAACACGGCTGAAAAACATATGGAAAAACAACAAAATAGAAACGAAAGTGCTAATGTTACGAACTTTTATTTTTCCGGTTGCAACATACGGCTGTGAAACATGGACTCTAAGTAAAACAGCGGCAAAGAAGATCAACGCCTTCGAGCTGAAATGCTACAGAAAGATACTTAGAATATCATGGAAGGATAAAATCAGAAACTCAGATATTATAAACACACTGAATATTCCAGAGTGTTGGTTACTAAACACAATAACAAAAAGAAAACTACGCCTGTTTGGTCATATAAAGAGACATAACTGTTTAGAAAGACAAATAATGGAGGGAAGAGTACCTGGGAAGAGGAGAAGGGGCAGACAAGAAGACGATGGACTGACGACATTAAAGATAATATGAATACATCGCTAGAAAATGCAAGCCACATCGCCCAAGACAGAGAGAGGTTCAGAGAGTTCATTGGGAAGACAACGTTCTGGAAGGAATACGTCACATGACAATCTGTAATGAATCATAAATGGTTATGAAATGATGCACTCATGCAAAATATAAAGTCTATACGCTCAGTAATTACAGAGAAAAATGTAAATATCGGTGGACAACTATTTATGAACGCACTTTTTTATAACAACTTGGTCGGACCAATAAAATATGTATGTAATTTGGAGACAGGTTTCCATCATTTCCTCCAACTTACATTAGTCGCCTCCTACGACACGCCTGTAAAGAAGACAGCCATCCTATTCTTTGCACCCTGAACGGACTCGGTTGCCACACGGGTGGGTATGCCCCTATAAAGGATAGAATCCCGCAACAGTAACAAGTAACTGATTGAACCCGACGGATCTCATAGGGGATGGGAACTGCCATGATTTTTTGACGACGAATCTTATTTATGACGCGGCTATTATGTGACATTTATTTTGTCGTTTTTAGAAATTAAGACTAATCAGAAGTATAGGCCTACTTCTTGAAACACTTTGTGAAATTGCGCGTGGCAAAATTCGTAGCATCGAATGTGTGTTTTATATAGGTTTTTTATTATTTCCCCCATCTTCTTTAGAATTCTTATGACAAGCAATTTGGAAAATGGAGGTTTGCCAGCAACACATAATGTACTATTTAATTGTGAATAATGAGGACTCTATGAATCCAATTAACATATATATTGTTTAGGCGTAATTGCGTCTTCAAAATTAGAATAATCATATGATAAAAGAAAAGGTTATATAACAGTTTGATCAGAAACTAGTGTAGTCTTCAGCCACAAAACTTATAAATTATGCAACTTTTCGGCATTCTCATGGCACGCGTCATTGTACCTTGATTTACACCAAGCCTCTGTGATTACCAAAGGATTCAGCCACCGTGATGGATTGTAAAACTTGATAGACTGTGGTCCAAAAAAGGACAGACGATCAAATCATATCACAAGGCCGGGAGACTATCACAGTCACAGTTTGAACATATCGTGTCCTTGAAAAGAGAAATTGATGTCTTAACAGTGATGTTTAAAGAACTTGCTAACTAGGACAAACGTATGCAGGGGTGGGATTGTAGTAGGGTGTTCTCCTACACGTCCATACAAACGTTCTAGTACTTCTGTCGCAGCATGAATGATGCCACATAAGGTAGAGATATACCTGACTTTCAGTCACGTGACCAGTCATGGCTAACTTCTAATGAGAATAAAGGTCTCTTTATTGCACCACTTCCTGTGACAGACCGGTTAGAAAAACAAAAAAAGTGAGAAGACATATTAACTATGTTATCTGATCAATGCAAGACCATATAGTTGAGTAATGATACAGCTGCATATTTTTGTGCAGCACACAGCACACCAAGAAACACTGCTCCAGATCTTTGTGGTCTTTATCGAATAAGCTATCTATACATTTATGAATAAAACATTGGGGTACTGCCTCCTACTGATGCTGAAGTAAAAGAAGAAGTTCATGTAGATTTGCTGGAGATGACTGTGTTTCTTAACTTGTCGCTCATGCTTGGCCCAAAGATGTTATTATGGATTCATATCAGGACTGTTTGCATGACAACCCGTTCTATTGACACCTACTTGTCGCAGAAAATTATTTACTGCATGAGAATGGTGTGGTCTTGCAATATTGCATTTTGTATACGACTGCATTTTGCCCAACAACTTGTAGTGCATATATATATATATATATATATATATATATATATATATATATATATATATATATATATATATATATATATATATATATATATATATAAGCACTGAAGTTGGGTGTGTTGTGCCATTGGCGCAAATAAAACTAGTATTTATTATTTAATAGCAGACGTTCCATATTTGACAAAACTGTACATTGAAAACTAATGTATGAATATGATCTTTTATGACAAATTTACAGTAACTTAATACGAAGAAATTCAAAAATAATTCCAGTGTCTACAGCAGCTAACGTAGTATGATACAATATATTCTGGTACAGCATACAGGCAGAAGCATTAAATCGTTTATATGAGTTACAAACGTAGGTAATGTAGACTTTGCCGTGTTGACCAACAGGAAAAGTATATCACCCAATTTATGAGATCATGGCAGAATTCAACGTTATGAATCTGTTTGGTCGCCCGTGTGTTGCCGGGGCCCGAAAGGGAAGCAAAGAATATCAATACTATTTACCTTCCATGCATGTCGTAAAAGGTGACTAAGGAGGTTATGGGATGGAGTTGGCTGTCCCATCCCATATAGGGTCAGTGACCCAAAGCCATGCTGAAGTTGGATGTGCCAGACCGAAAGGCGCAGATATCGCATCAATGCTGTAAACCATTACACAGCTCATTCCGTTCTCCGGACTAAATCCTGCTAATCTGCAGGAGTTTGAGAACGAACGAAGAAGAAGAAGAATTGTTTTGGTGAATCAAAATCAAATTGTGAAATTGATGTTTAATAAAAAAAAAAATACGGTCCATAATCATGAAGTTGTATAGATGAAACATTGGAGACATCCTACAAAAAAACATCAATATTCCCTGTCCTCAGCCATTTGGACGAATGTAGAAAAATCATGCTCTGACCATTCCTTTGTGTTGCCAGTCAATGATTTTCTATCTCTCATCTCCCTCTTCCCCTTCCGCCAATTGCCCCTTGTAAAATAGTTTTAGAACGTGTATCTCGCTACATGTTCCAACGAAACTAGTTTACGCCGTTTTACCACTGTTTTGATTCCTTATGAACTGCAATTTTGTTTATTTGCCGCAGGACGAATATATTTGTGTTATGTTTTATATAGCTGATTTCTAACAGACTTCTGTAGTACTTATATTCGAAAGCCTTATTCCTTATTTCAATGTCTGCATTGAGTGTCTAGCTTTCGCATTCATATAGAATAATAGTTAGCACTAGCAATCTGTAGGCCTATAGATTGATAGTACATCTAACGAAAACCTGATCAGAAGCTATGTTTTTGGCACTTTGCATCTATATGCTTTCAATTAGCAGAACATGTCAGCCTCTGGACACTTAATTGTAGCTATGGTGACGATTTCAAACTTTCTCAAACCTAGTGGTCCAATTGCAGTTGGTTGATAGGCATAGGCAGCCAAAAAAATTGATCTTAGTGGGAACTGAATCTGCACAGTCGTGATTTAATCCATTGTGTACCGTTAATTTAAATCACTCATTGAATGAAGACCAAGGTTGCCGCGTTAAACCTTTAAAAATAAATAATACAAAAACAACAGCTAGAAAAAAAGTGCAATAAATTTGAATAATATTTTTATATTCTAATCACATGAACAACTCGAGTTTGTGCTTACATATGGTTACAATAAGTCCTTTTTTCCCATACATGTATTTTTTATGCTTGAAATTTCGGTCGATCGATTTTTGAAATAAGCAAAAATGTTAGGACTTGTACTTTCTGCACTTCAATTCGAATTTCATGATTAATATTATAACGGAAGATATAAAGAGGTACAACTAAAACGATTGAAATTTATTTCAAGTGTTATTTCTGGAATGTTTTAATTTTGTGCTTCTCGTGTAATTCTAAAAATTAAATATTTCTCATGTTTTAATTTGATTATCCTTGATAAGTTGTACCAAATTAGAGGTGTGCAATATCCGCTTTTCAATGCATGATTAAGATGAGAGCCAGTGGTGTAGCGAGAGGGGGGGGCGTTGGTGCGGACCACCCCGGGCGGCATCATCGGGAGGGCGGCAAATTTATTTTCGCCCAGTCTTTCACAATCACTGACATATTTGTTTAATGTCACAATGGCGGAAAATTATGATTCCGCCCCGGGCGCCATTGACCCACCCTACGCCACTGATGAGAGCACCAATTGATGAGAAGTGTTTTGATAAAATTACAAATGTAAACAAATAGGTAAAAAGATATAAGATGATAAAGAATTGATCGAATTGTTAAAAGTTGTCCCATTCTTTTCTTTTTTTTATCTCTCCTCACAATGCAAATGTAAAGCGAATTTGTTTCTCATTTATGCTGGTTCAGTTGACACAGTAGAGAGAGAAGATATTGTATCTGTCAGAGGTCTCTTATTTCCGTAATACAATTTCAGAGATATGTCTTGTCAACATTTGCATAGTTACTTACAAAGTAATAAAACATTACTAAACAATTTACATCATCAGATAAGCATAAGAATAAGATTGCTCAAGAATAATGAGAATTACATTTTTAACTATAAATGTACAGTAGCAGTAGGTATGTTTTTTTTTTAGTTTAATGGCAGTGAGAATAACAAAGCTTCATTATTGTTATTGATTTCTTCTACTGGACTCGTTCTCAAATTCCTGTTGATTAGCATAATGTAGTCCAGAGTGGGTTGTGTCATGATTTACAGCTTGGTTGAAATCTGTGCTGATCGGTATGACAAATCCTACTGGTGTCACTTGACCCTAGATGGGATGGAACAGCAAACTCCACCTCCAAAAACCTCCTCAGTCGCCTCTTACAACGCACATGACAAATGTCACTATTAGGTATTAGGTATGTTGATTATCCTCTTCGCACACCGGACAAGTCCATAGGTGCTCAGATCTCCGGTTTAGTAAATCTCTCAGGGTATACCGGCTGATGGTTCCAGTTCTATGTTGGTTCACTGCTCTTTTTGAACTGTCACTATTCTTTCGTCTCTTTTCTGGTCCCCCGCATCACAAGGGATTGATTGTTTAAAGCTTTTAACAAACAAAATGTATTAGAAATGTATGTACATGTATTTGTATATGAACATTGTAAGATTTATGCGTTTCCAGTTCATCGCCATCATCAAGTGCCGTCTCCGCATCACTGTTTGACTGCAGCGGGGCGGGTCTCCAATATCCCTTGTATCTTGTTGTGATGGTGCACTCTGCCAGATTGTAACATGTGAATCTCGCGATATTTCTGTCTCGCTTATATATTTTCCGGCAACTTGCTGGCTTCCCCTCGACTCTACCCTCAAGTAAGGTCTTTAAAGAGATGTCATGTCGTTGAATATGTCCAAATTACTTTATTTCTGTATCTTTTTTTTTCATTTAATAGTTTGTTTTTTTTCATACTTCGAGTGTTTTGTTATAACTTCTTTGTTAGTTTCATTTTCTTTCCTTGAAGTTCTCCATATTCTTATATATATATCACTGCTCAAACGCACCCATTCTGTCATCTAGTTGTTTGTTCATTGTTCATGTTTCTGATCCATAAATTAATATATAATAGCTGTAACATTTTATCATTCTCATTTTTAGTTTATAATTTATTTAGATGTCCATATTTTCTTCACGTCATTGAAAGTACTTTTAGTCATTCATGTTCCCCTGTTATAAACTACCTGTGTTTCACATCTACCATCATTTGTGCTTGTGTGTGCTTCTCTGCTTCTATTGGTAATGTTCTTCTTGTTGTCATATCTCTCCGTATATTTTTATATTGTTCCTCTGTGATTTTTCTGATTGTCATGGTATTTTTGTATGCTTATATCTCGTCTATATTCTTTACTTATTGACTTGATCTATTAGTGTTTGTAATTTCTTTTCACTTTCTGCTAAAAATACAGTGTCCTCTGCATATCTCAGGTTGTTTATTATTTTCCCACTGTTCTTGAGACATGTCATCCTTTCTATATCTTTAAAATGTTCTCTGTGTAAATGGTAAATAGGCTGGGTGATAAAATATATCATTGTCTTACCCCTGTTTTTATTTTTATGTATGGCGAGTAGCTGTTCTCACACATTATTGATGCAGTTTGTTCACAATATACATTTTTAATACGTCTGATATCTTTCCTATGAATATTTCTTGAAGATATTCAATTAATTGTTCATGTTGGGTTGTTGAAGGTTTTTCTGTAGTCTATGAAGCAAATATAGGTACATTTAAACTTCTATTTATTTATCTAATATTGTCAGACACTAAATATAGCTTCTCTGGTTCCTCTGTTTTTTTCTAAAACCGAATTGTTACTCACAGACTTCAATGTCTATCTTGTTTTTAATTATTTCGTGTATTATATTGAGCAGGATTTTGGTTATTTATCAAACTTATTGTTATGTATTATGTACAATTTACAGTCCCAGGTTTGTTAAATAATGGTATAAATACTGATGATTTTAGGTCATTCTGTGTGTGGCCTATTTCATATATGTCATTGAAAAGTTCTGTGATAGTTTCAAACACAATTCATCAAGAATTTTTATTTACGTCTGCTGTTATGTTGTCAGATCCTGCACCCTTTCCACATTGTATTGTTTTATTGCGTTTTCTACTTCTAATTTAGTTATCAATGATCCATAATTATTTTGTACAGTAGATTTTTTGTTTCATTAGTCATCAAGCAGGTATGTCACATATTTTGTCTTATGAAATATTTCCTGTTAGAATGTGTTTAATATAAACGTTATATTTTACATATAAAAATGCGTCCTCTTTTTTTGTCCAAAATGTCTTTTTGTCCTCTGTTTACAAGATGGAAATATGTTAACAGTAGCATACAGTAATTTTAACATCTACTAAAAATAGATGTAACGTACCATCAGGCTCGTATAAATGTGGTGTGGGGGTTTGGAGTGTTCAACCACTTCCCGCCCTAGAAAATCGGAACAGGACTTTTAGTACTAGAAACTCGGCCAAAAGGCGGGTTTGAAGTCAACCCCCTCCCCCATATCGATTTTTCACAATAAAGACATCGTTAAAAATTTTTTTTAAAGTTCTGATACACGACAGCACACGAATAACCTTTTTTATTCGCCTGATATCTACGTATGACTGAAATTGAACCGGGTACATGAACATGTCCATGATGCACTCTATACTTCTCAGCCACAGAATAAGACTGCTACATAATACTTAACAGTTTTTTACTGAACATGTTGTATTTGAGGCTTTGTTACATTATGTGCAGTGTAGGATTTCCCTTTAAGCTAAACAAGCTATAGCATAGACCCCCACTTTCTTATGCCCCCCTCCCAAAAAAAAAAAAAAATCATCATATTTGGCAGTGACATATTTTTTTATTTTTTTTTCAGCGTTCATTCTCAAATTCCCACTGGATTTCTCTTGTAACGGGACAATGGTCCTACATGATTTCCAGTTGGATGCAGTCCAGAGAATGGAAATGCGTTGTGTTGTCGTTTTATTTGCGCCAATGGCCCAACACATCCGTCTTCGGCGGGGCAGTGACATATAATATCTGGACTTTTAAAGGACCCCATATCTCAAATAGCTTAATGCCTTATCAAGTCTAAATTTGGCGCTGATTATGCTTATGTGAATTCTGTGAGAGGTAGATAATTATAGTGTTATTGACTAAGTTTATGGTGATCTATCAGAAGCCGATTTTAGTTTGTGTATATTGGCCCGGTTACTATTGTATACTTTAAATTAGTATACTAGTGCTATCACATGAAGCTTTTAATTTTGTTTATGAAGTAAGTCATTGCCCCAAAATAATACATCTAGAATTAATGTCTCATCACACTATAGGAACTGTTCCATAAATTACATCAACAATTAAGTGGGAAAGGGGAGGGGAGGCGTCTGAAAAAGCGTGACAGTTACAGTAGTTAGGTTGTTTTCTTGCACTAATTCTGCAAAATTTCTTTTAGATTTCTTTTAGAGATTGGGGGGGGGGGAAGAAGAGAAGCTATTTTGGCATAATTATGCAAGATGTTCCCGGATTTTTGACAAATTGTTGATAGAGAGTGTCAAAGATAGGAGACATGTATCCTAAAATCTGGTATGCTATGTTGCATCTATGTTGGATTTCTTTGGTGTTGTTCCCATTTGATGTTATGCTACTTCCCATTTGATGATATGATGCTTCCAAGATAAGGGATTTCTTTTACCAGTTTAAGTTGTTGGTCATCTATGAGAATAGTGGTGTTTCTTTTATTTTTTTGTGATTGACATTACCTCGTTTTTTTAAAAAATAATTTAATAATGTTTAATCATTTACTAATACAAAATACTAATAGACAAACTGAGTTTTGTCTACAAGAATATCATATCCTCTTACTTAAATAATGGTCTGTACGTTACTATTGTGCGTTAATTTTTTTTAAAGCCAAGAAATGACTAAATAATTACCGTCGAAGACGGATGTATAGCGCAAAATGCGAAAATAAACGGCACAACGCATTTCCATTCTCTGGACTACATTCTGCTGAAAGTCTAGTAGGGCCATTGTCCTGTTATAAGAGATCCGATGAAAGTTTGAGAATGATTCATGAAGAAAACATCTAAATAATTCAAATAAATATTTGGACTATAAATTTGAAAAAGTAACAGCTCTCACATTTTTCTGAAAATACGTTAGTATGGCATCCCTGATGACGACTCGCCACACGTCCATTGAAAATAGCTGTGTCTTCTACCATAATTATTACCTCCCACTTAGTGGTAAATTGTTCATGTTGTATGAACGTGAACACACCATTTTTATTCATACCATGTTCACTACCACCTGCCTCTCATTCTGTTCGCGCCAAGTAGCGGGCGCCGTGCCTTCGCAGAATTAATTTGAGTGTCAGTCGAATATGGTATCGATATTCTGAAAAAACATCGATACAAATGTTCACTAGGCTATTCTTAGGCCTTACTTTAGGCATCCGAGGATTGTTCACGTGATTTCGTAAGGATTGTAGTTATTTTTATCAGCATTGTTACTTTACATAAGCTGCTGTTTTGTTCATTATTGTAATTTTTTTTATAAGCTGATCTTATTTAAAATGTAAAACGATGATTAAAGTAATCTCAAACTGACGTAGGCCTATTCTCTTCCAATCTTTCTCATTCCCATATCAATTTAAATCAATTTTAGCGAGAATTATACAGCAGCAAAATAAATCGCATTACTGCCTTGCTAATGGTAGTGGCAAGTTAAGTAATATGACGTAACAGCGAGGTTGGACGCCATTAACTGGGCAGAAATATGTATTTAGTGTGTACAGTGTGTGTGATTCGTGTGTGTAGTAAGGCCTGCTACTTTAACGTTAACACGCGTATTCTTTGCTTGTGTCAGACAAACATTGAGTGAACGGGTACGGGGTTCAAGACACTATAATGTAATGTTGTTTGGTTCAATAATTATTAGAGAAAAACCCTTCCAGTTTTATAAATCACATTGATTGTTCGTTTTTAATAATTACATTGGACATTACTATTGACGGTTGGTGTCCCGGATGTGCCCATAAATAGCACACTTATCTTCAATCCTCGCAATCATGATTGCTGAATGCTGAGGATTTCAGCCAATGAAGTGTTTCCGTGCCTATCACAATACAACTATGCGCATGCGCGGTTTGGAATCTAGTCACAAACAAGACATGGGGTTGTGTAAGTAATAATTTTTCTATATCATAGCCTACAATGTTATTCACACACTAAGCATCTCATGTTCCTGACAAATAATAATCGAATTTAACGAAAATATATCGAGTATCAGCGCCATAAATGCAACTTCATTTTTGAAATCACCAAAAATAACACTCGAGGCGATCAAAATGGTGGCCAACGAAAACAAACTTTTAAAAAAAAAGTTACCCGTTACATGCGGTTTAACTTCGGTGTAATTAGTAATACTCTTGGATTGTCTTGTCCATAATTGATTTTCCGTCACTTACCGTAGCATGGCGCAGGTGATTAAATATAATAAGCTGTTTTTGAATTGTTTGAAAGATGTTTTTTGAGATGACCCCTCCCTTGCCGAAAGTCACGTGACGAGGCTCGGTTTAGGATTCAGGGATCACCCAGTGCCGTTTTTCTTCTTTCTTGCCGTCTCACTATCAGAGTTAGTAACTAATAATAGGCATAGTTGCCATTTTGGTGCTTTCCGCCTCAGATCTAGGGCTGGTGCCAAATCTTTTAAAAATAATACGGGCGCACTTTACCAGTTTAGTGCTTTACTAAAAAAAAACAACCTTTAGAACGTTTACTTTTCTTGATGTGAATTATTTTATAAATTACTTAAGGATGTTCATTGAAAATAGATGACAGAATGCTTATGAAAGTTTGTTGTTTCAGTCATTATCATCATTATTTTACAACCATTACATTACAGGTGAATTAACAAAATGCTACAGAAATTGGTGACTTTTCTAATGATTTTGGGCAGATTTGGAATAAACCCATTTCTAATCTTGTACCATTTTTCCAAATATCTTTAGAATTCATTTCTTGAAAGTGTTTTTTCACCCACAATTTTCATGTGTTCATCTTTGTCAGGAGTGCCTTTTGATAATAATGCATGTATGTATGGCTATGCTATCCTGGCCCTTTTTAAAAAATACAGCAGAAAGCATCTACAGAAAATGAGATGCTCTGACATTGCCCTTGCCACATTCACTATCATCTGCCTTACTGAGCTGGTGCTTAACCTGAACTTTTTTGAGTTAAGCAGGAATTTATTTGAGAAAATCAGTGATGTTGTCGTGGGTACCAAAATGGGTCTGAGCTATGCCTTTCTTTTCATGGACTACTTTGGATACCAGGTATGGCTAAGCTATTCTGGCCATTTTCCCTGCCTATGTCGGCAATACATTGATGATGGCATTATCATCAGCAATATGTCATGAACAGACTTAAACAAGTTCATCGTTTTGTTAGCAACTATAACACTGCTATTAACATCATCTCCCACTCATCTACCTCTTTTGTTAATTTCCTTGACAGCAGCCTCTATAGGCCCATCAGGTCTTTCTACTTCTGTTTACTAACGGCTCCCGGGTCGACCCTTAATTTGGTACTGGATTAATCCAATGAGTAAAGACTGCGAGGGAGAGGAGATGGATACTGCCCTCATATAGCAGAGTCACTGAAATGTGAGAGAACTGACATCTCACACCCCTAAGGTGTTAATAAATGATGTGGGTTAACTTTACTTTTCTACAAACCCACAACTACCTGTTATATACTTCTTTCCATCCACAGGCATGTCATCAGCCTCTCCCATTCTCAATGCTTCTTTGTCTCTACAATGTCAGGTCAATGCTGACTCTATCGACCATGAACACCAGATTCCTGACTTATTCAGACAACATCTCTATCCAGAAAACAAACTATTTCTACTGCTCTCCCATAGGTTCAGAATACCACCCTATCGATGGCCCTTACCACCCGTAAGGCTTTATCCATCTCGGTCAAACTGTTACCATCTTCCAGCCCAATAGTAGAGCAGTTCAACAGATTGTATTCTGACACCTCTTATGTGAGACTTGTGAGATCTTCAAGGATGGTTTCTTGATGGTCTTCAGACGTGACCACAGCCAGCAGAATCTTTTGGTCCACTGTAGACTCAAGGTGGACTCTGTCAACCGCAGTGGCACATCATCATCTGACAAGTCTTGTTACACCTGCAAGTTTGTGGTCCACCCCAATACAGTTCACTTCCCCAAGGCTGCCTCCACTATCTGTGATAATTTCACTTGCAAGTCCAGTAATGTAATTTACACAAACATCTGTAAGCATAGGAGATGCTGGTCTCTGACTTTATTGCTTTTTCTGCCACGTAGTAGATAATCATCATGACGACAGGGCATCGGTAGCTGCCCATTTCAATGACAATTCACATAGGTGCTCGCGACATCTCTGTCATTGCTATTATATCATGTGCATCAGACCTCATAGGCCACTTTATGATGTGGAACCGCCTTATTCTCACCATGATAACTGTAGAACCTGCACCATACATTTTATGATACCCTATCTTGATAAACACCTTTGTGGTCGAAACGTCGATTCTGTGTATTGCTCCACTGAAAACGAGCAATTTTACCCCCCCCCCCCTCTTTACTTATCAATTGGTGCACGATTTTACTGCAGTATTCCGTTTATTCTATTTTCGACAATAGAAAATGAGGATATGTTGTATTGCTGATTTCACGTATCTAGAATAATATTCTAATATTAACTCAAATTAATAACTTAAAATGTGATGTTTCAACAAATAGCGGTTGTTTATTTAAAAAAAATTTAAATAGTGCTTTTATAAGACAAAATGAGTTGGCAACACTGGTCACATGCACATTCTTAGTCTTACACACGTCGATTTTATTCATATGCACATTCACAATATCAATGTGAAGTCCATAGGGAAGTGCGATGTCTTATGATAACGTGAATAATATGTATGCGAGGGCGAAAGTGTGGACGAATGTATATTTTCTTGTGTTCGTGTATATAAATATTACACATTAATATATTTTGAGAGTACATTTGAATTTTTAAGCGTTGCGGCGTTTGCGTGTATCACTCTTGGCTTTTCTTTCTAGATCTGGTATTTTTCTATCAGACATGGGGAATAGGGTTGCAATATTGGTCATTTTTAAAGGCTATTGGGCATGAAATTTATTTCATGTCTGGGAAAAGTTCACTCTCAAAATAGCATTAGAAATAAAATTTAACAAAATCATGTATTCGTCATTTAGAAGTTAATGAATGTTGATAAAGAGAGAATTAATATATATATATTTTTAGTAGTTTATACAATTTAGCAATTTTTATCACCGTTTTTGTCGTTATTAAGTTTAACTATCTGGCTACCTAGCCTAGGATTTTTGGTTACTTGTCAATAATCTGGGATTTTTGTGTGTCTAGATCTGTTTTCAATAACGTTAGACTGACAATATTTCATTAATTGTTGATACATATTTCACATGCCTAGTGGAGCATACAGTTCAGCTGCGTGGAGTTTGAGATTGTAACATTCCCCTAAAATGACACTCTGTGACTTAATTTACTAACGCTGTTTTTGTGTGAAACTCATTCCATACTCTAAAGCATAAAAAAAATGAACGGTATCAATATGAGGTCATCTAGAACTAATTTAAACTTCACAGGCAACACATATATTTGTTGCCATATATGATTACGCGGTAACAGAAACAGACTGATGTGCAGCTATAGAATATTTAATAAAGATGTGATGAAACAGCTTCACGTATGCATGCTGGAGATGAACAGTACGATTTATTACATTTCTAAAAGTGATTAGAGGAACTTTGTATGAAACTTGCATCGATTTACTGGAACTATTCTACATAGTTACAGAATATCAGCGTGCATATTTTTGACATCTGCTTGAAGAGACAGCATCTATGATCTGCAAAGGCACAATGATGTTGGCTTGCAACCAATAACCAATTTGTTTACAATGAGTGGAGTGAGCTATTTTTATAGCCTGACATCAAGTACACGAGTCCAATGACCGTTGGGCCAGCAATCACCATTTAACATTCATGTAATTTTCTTAATTCCAGTTTAAATATTTTCAACATTGGATCTGAGAGTAAACTGAACAATTTGCGATATGAATGGAAATTGAATTGAGGAGAACGACAGTCTTTCATAATAGGTGCTGAAGACTGAGAAGAGCCGGGTCACGGCAGAGTGCCACGCATAAACGGAATAGATTGAACGAAAGACGAAGGAAATTGCTGCTACATTCCAGATCCGTTGGAAACATGGCTAGTATTGAACTAGAAATTGTTTTCTGGTTTAAATCTCTGATAATCAATAGTACTTACGAAAAACACAGGGTCGATCAGCTTTACAATGAACGCGCAGACTATTGGACAAAACAAATACAGATAACAGCATACATGACAGCTTCAACGTTAAGGTCTTTTTCAAGAAAATACAAGACATACTGAACAATGGAAAAAAGACACTATCACAAAAACATTAAATGACAAGACATTTAACAGCACATCCACGTAACAATGACCTGTATATACACGAGTATTGTCATAGAGACGCACATTAAACAATATGGGGGGAAATAATGAAATGAAAAACAACATGGACGACAACACAAGACCCCACCATCAGAATTTAAATAAATGAATGATTTGTAATAAGACCAAACTGCTTAAGGGTACCAAATTGCAATATATAACGATTTTCAAGAGTGTACCTAGCTCTATAGTCTGTGGTGTTGCAGTGATCTGAATGTCATGGGCACCATGATGATCAGCGCCATGTTAATGCATAGCGACAAGATATGCGATCTGGGGTTAATTGACATGAAGACGTTGGCAGAAATAGTCGTTTTACTATTTTACCTATATACTTCATGTGACCGCGTTTACAAATGATAATTTTAATGATGTTACTGGATTCACATTTAAAGACATCGTCGATAGTGAAAGCTTCTTTAGGAAATGGCACAGAGCGGATCTGCGTTACATATGTAGCAACGACGGAGTTCGCAAGGTACCGTGCCAACGTGGTCTGAAATATTAGCACTGAGGTGACTGTTAACCACAATGTCGTTATGATTTTTGTCACGCCTACAGCGTGGATATCGACGGAGTACTACGTGTATTCTAACATAATTAATGAGGCCTTCATTCGTTACTTTAAAAAAATTATTCCCATGTTTTCTGTTGGCCAATATTTATATACTTGGAATCGCATGCCAAAAAATAGCCAAGGCTTCTCTAAGTATATAAATAGTAACCAATGAAAAACGTGACAATAATCAAAAACGTACCGAATGAAGGCATGTTTACGTTTAGCTGTCAGGTCTTCTATATCTGCCGACGGTCAAGCGTACAACCAAAGGAAAATCTTGAAAAACGGCGCTAGTTTGAGGATCAGACTGGAGAAGAGAATGATGTTTCAACAAGATTCTACCGACAGTAGAGTAATGGGGATTACAAAATGAGGACAAATTTAACTCTACCAGAAGAGGAAGTACCATGGTATCATTGCGAGAGAATTTACGTACACGAAGCCAAACTTATGAAAGGACACTGTCAGGGTATGAACGTCTACGAAAGAAATCAATTATCTCATGAGATTTGTTAAAAATATTGTCATCATCACTATATAAGCGATGAAGGCGAAGACGTTGGGAGAATGACAAATAATGACAACAAGAAGTATAGATAGATGTTTGTAGTATACATACGAGTATGTGCTAAGGTAAGATGGATGAATTGTGACAATTATGTTAAGAAAATTGACAGAAGTAGTATAGATGGAGACAGGTATGTCATTAAAAATCGCTGTATATTGCAGTTTAATACCCTTCAGACGTTTGTTCTCAATACAGATCATTCATTCATTTAGATTTTGGTGGTGGGACCGTTGTTGTGTTGTTCATGTTGATTTCAGGCAAAGTTGTTTTATTTCGTTATTTCCCATATATTTTTTTTTTTACTGTGCGTCTCAATGACAATACATGTGTATACCTAACCATTGTTACCTTGGGTGTCTCTGCTTTTGTGATAGTTCCTTTACGTTTACTGTTTGTTCACTGCTTGCCTTGTATTTTCTTGAAAAAGATCATACTGATGAAAATGTCTTTTATACTGTTATCTGTATGTTTTTTATACCCGTGCCCAAAAGTCTGTGCGATGATTGTACAGCTGACCGACATTGTGTTTTACGTATGTACTATTATTATTATACAGCTTTACAGCCGTCTCACGTATTATAGTGTGCTAATCAATAAACAATTGACATTACCCAGCAGCTGAAGTGTGGATTTCTTTGCTTTCAACTTTTTTTGTATGGTATATTGACTACTCAACGAAATATATACCTACTCATCGAAAGCTGCTTCCATCACAACATGGAGATCAATACAAAAAAATGTCTATAGGCAGAGAACTCAGATACAGTCAACATAAAGATAAATGATCAATCACTGAAACAAGTGCAGGAATTTAAATATATTGGGAGCATTTGTACAGACGACGGATAAATGGACAGAGAGCTTGAGACAAAAAGTCAAATACGTAAATTATGAACTTAACCAGTTTTGAAACAAATCTATCCCGATGGAAACCAAAAAGGAAATAATAAGTTCAATCTTCATACCAACATTGTGCTATCGATGTAAGACGTGGACACTAACAAAAGATCAAGAGAAAGCTTACTACGTGTAAAATGAGATGTCTAAGAAAAGCAGCAAACAGAACAAGAAATCACAAGAACTGTGAAATATATGTCGTCAAGTATATTGAAAAACAGAGACTGAAATTGTCTGGCCACTCAATCCTTATTGGCCAGCGGCAAGAGCATACAACATGAAATAGAACTAGCGAGATACAGAGGAAGACAAAGAAGAAGGTGAATTGAAGGAGTTGCCAACATTCTTAGACATTAAGTAACCAGTGACCAAACGTGCCATAGACTGAAAACCTTTTCTCATTCAATCCAGTGACGCCTTACTGCATAAGCAGAGAAAAGACGTTATATAGATATTGGGAATGACATATTTATCTGTATGTAAAGATGGATTATTTCACACAAAAATACTGGAGGGGAGGAGTAGGGGAGCACAACCTAGAGTACCGATTGGTGTTGGAACAAATAAATCATTGATATTACAAGCCATCTCAAGAAGATATATCTCCACAAGGAACGCTGTTGGGTATATCATTTAAGCGTAGTGTTCTTGAAAAAATGGTAAAACCAACCTCACATATATAGAAGCACGTTAAAAATGCAGTACATGTATAATCCAGGAACAGAGTGTGAAATGTAAATATAAATGTTTATATATTTGGAATCTTTATTAATTTCCCTATGAATCTATGCTAGTCAATGATTCTTGCATTTGATTTATATGCAATACATTGCATGCCGTGCAGACAAGGGAGAAAACCAAAATGGCAACCAATAATACAAAAATCTTTCACACTAACCCCAGTATCTGGTATGTCCACCGTGTGCTTGCAAACAAGCTCGGCAGCGGCTCCTTATGGAAAGCACAGGTCTCTGAAGGAAATTCCGAGGAATCAAGTCCCATTCACGTGCAAGAGCAGCTTCGAGTTCTTGAAAATTTGCTGGAGAATCTTGCCTGCAGACTCTGCGTCCAAGCTCGTCCCACAGATAGGGGACATGTCTGGTGATAGGGCAGGCTAATAAATCGTCACAATGTTCTGCTGCTGTAGATATTACTGGTAATGCATACGGTGTACGCACATGCGTTATCCTGCAGGAGAAGCTGCAATTCTGGATAATTTGTGAACTCGCGAGCAACCAATGCACCCAGAACCTCATCTCTATATCTGATAGCGTTAACATTTCTACAGAAGACGTGCTGAGGCAAGAGATAGTGAAAACTAAATACTTCCCAAATGTGAATACTGCCACCTCCAAATCGGTTGTGCTGACAAACACAGCAATCTGCAAAGCGCTCTCCACACCGTCGTCAAATTCGCATACATCCATCAGCAAAGGTGAAATTGTATCTACTCTCGTCTGTGAACAGGACAACTTTTAACTGCAGTCTAGTCCATCTAACATGTTGCTCTGCCCATTGTAGGCGCTGCAATCTATGAGTCAAGTTTGGCCCAACATAAGGCCGTCTTGCAGTAAAGCCTGTATCTTTGTCTTCGAATGGCTGTCATTCAAGAGATTTCTGCCCACAATTGGTCTTGCTGTTTGGCTTGTCGGAAAGGAACGATTTCTTAGGTGACTCAGCACAATATGAATGACGATCTTGCGCAGGGGTAGTAACTCGTGGTTGGCAATACCCAAGTCTATACCGTGCACTGCCAGTAGTTCCGTAACGTTCATTGATGCTTACAATAGCGCTGTAATATGACAATTCATCCTCATGGCAGTGGCTTGCGAGGGGTTCACAATGTCGGTAAATGACACCTCAGCTAAGAGGGCGAACTAATCTAGGCCCAGCTATACCGTCGAAGTTTTCCTATACCGTAATCATGCTCGCGGAGTGGAAAGTTCCATCCCGATGGGCACAGGCACATTACGCCTGATTATTACCAGTGGCATAGTGTTAATATTTAGAGTGTGGACCTTTTTGTAGTAGGTATGTAGCCCCACCCAACAAAAACGTGTTTGCATCCCTAAAAAAAAATATATTAAAATTATATCTGTCAGTCGCAATACTGCAGGGAACTGTCGAAGGTAGAAGACGCATAGGAGGACAAATAAAAGCATGAACAGAGAACACCAATGACTGGACAAGATACAATTTTTCCTCAATCATCCGCATTATTGAAGATAGAAATCACGGGAGGACTCTGTGCTGAAGAATCTAATGTGGTGACCCTGGCGAGTTACGGGATTATAGATAGATAGATAGATAGATACAATATTAATTAGTCTTAAAAAACATACCTTATATAATTTTGTAATGCAGCTCCAGACGTCTGTCTTTTTTTCTGCGAAAATGTTCATTACCCTCACAAACGTTAACATCGTAGGATTGATTAAATATAACGGTTTCTAAACTTTAGTGTTACGTACACTTGGTGTTATCGTTGAATCCGTTCACAGGAAACTTTAAAGATTTTATTCAGAACACATTGGCTTATTGACTATAGTCACTAAAGAACACAAAACACCATAGAAAAACATAGCGTCATGTTATGATGACGTCACATTTTAGCAAGGTCAGATCCTCAGCAGCCACTGAACGCTGCTGATGTAAGCAAAATCCTACTCAATGTCTTAATGTCAAAGACAGATACCTTTCAAAACAAAAATGAATCTGCGATTATATTTCTGTAATATAAATAACTACATTTGTGTGCACCATTTAAGTTGTTTAATTATGGGAGGGGACGCCACTGATAATTACCCGAGACGAGTTTACTGGTATCGGAACGTCTCTTGCGAGATAGACGTAATCGACCCAAGTCTAAATCCGTCGATTACCGCCTCCTCGGAGACTGCCACCCAGGGACATGTTTTGGCATGAAAAGCCAAAAGGCACAGTGGATGATAAACCGTAACGGCTTAAAGTCGATACACATTAGCCGTCTGGCGACAGACAGAAAGGCTGGCACAGGCTAGGGAAGCCCATCCAAATTAAAGGCATGCCGAAATCGAATGTGCCAATGAATGCTGTTGATGTAAGCGAAATCCTACGCAGAATGTTGACGTCAAGGATAGATACCTTTCAAAACAAAAATGAACCTGCGATTATATTTCTGTAATGTAAATAACTGTCTCTTGATAAAATGTATGTTTACGTATGTTTATATGACTAACACTTTCCGGACATTATCATGGTGTAGTGGTGTTTGGTCATACTAACTACTTTCATGATACTTACCAGTCAATGTTAAATCCGTAAATTTTAAGAAGACTTCACAGCCAATTCTTTTTTTGCGTTCGTTTTCATACACAATCGAAATCTCTTGAAGTAGGACAATGGTTTCAGCAGGATCGAGGTCCTTACTGCTTTACCTTTTGCTTTGTTGGTATCTCTATCGACTTAGCTAAAGACCACCCACAATGTCAATATTTAATCTGTCAATATTAAATTTATACTTCCTAACAAAGACACCGGAATATCAGATTTTTATTTTAGCGTATATAAATATATATATTGCAAAGTTACTTTTGCATTGCTTATTTTGAAAAAGGCCAAAAAGCCAAACCAATTTTCACGAAAACACTTGAAAAAGGACAAATTTGTAGAATTTGGCCTCATTGGGTAAATATTGTATCCCTACTGACTATGTGAAGACAGGAAGTGACGCAATTGTTTTGCTGTTTTTGTCAATTTTTCTTGATTTCGTAACTATTTTGGCTGCGTATTTTTGCCCTAAAATGGGCAAAGTTAGCGTTTTATAAATGTTAATAAATGTGTAT
The DNA here is from genome assembly GCA_034231615.1 of Meghimatium bilineatum. Taxonomy (NCBI): domain Eukaryota; kingdom Metazoa; phylum Mollusca; class Gastropoda; order Stylommatophora; family Philomycidae; genus Meghimatium; species Meghimatium bilineatum. The sequence continues at coordinate 43,571,309 of CM067320.1, read as the reverse complement.
TCACTATCAACAAGTAATCGTCTGTTTTCAATACCTCCAATAATGTAAGATGAATGGATAAGCTATATACTGATGGCAGTTTGGTCACTCAGAGCTAAGTCGAATTCTAATTGTCAGAATTCATGAAAAAGTGAAAAGTGCGTATTTTTGCCCCATGCATACACTATATATAAATGAATAAATTCCGTAACTCTGCGTCCTGTTATGAAAATCGCAAAGGGCCATACCGATCCTTATGAAGTTTGGTACGTTGAGTCATGATCTCGCCAGTAATCAGTATGAGAAATCTTAAAAGTTGATATTTACTGTCCAAATTCCATATCGATCAAGTATTGATGCAATAATCTCCCAGTGACAACATACTCTCTTAACCTTCATACGTTACTACCCATTGACATTGCTTGCTACTCAAGATATTTTATTTGGTCAGAACTAGGCCACTTCTAAAAGGTTGAAGTAAAATTCTACACAGGTTATATCTTGATTTTTGTGTGGGACCAATTATTTTTAAAGTCTGTCTAATTTTGGACAAATGTTTGTTATGGTACTCTATTATTAATTCTCACTGGACAAAGCTGACCATTGATATGATGATTCAACTCTGATCGACGCACAAAGGTCAAACAAATGAAAAGAAATAATTAAAATAACAATAACGGTTGCGTTATATCAGCAAGAGGGAAGCAGAGACACAAGTGTGAGAGTAACATCGACAGGTTACAGTCTAGCAGCAGAGTGCACAACCAAGACAAAAGACAGGGGATGTTGGAGCAAACCTTCACTGTGGAGAAGGTACGTAATGATGAACAGCTGTGTCAAGATTACGGCCACGACATATAATTTCATTCAGTTTTACACTTAAAATAAGTGTTTCCGTGATCGTTTGGTTTAGAGTTTTTGTTTTGTTTGAGGGTCGTGAGAAGTAGCCGTTATGTGACAACCCTAACAGAGACGTTGGTTTATTTTTCCCCATTTAATTAACAATAAAAAGTAAAAAGTGTGTCAAAACACTTGGCCATGCACATATGAAAGTCTTTGAGACATTTTAAGAATAATTCGTTTTTTTTTTTTTAAACGTATTCCTTTCAAACGGACTAATTCATTTCCCGTTAGTCTCAAGAATCCTTTCTTCTTCTTTCGCTCACTTGAAACATGTCTATATCTAGGGTTACCAAAATTGTCAGATGGAAAAAGAGGACGTTTCGACGTGCGCCTTTAAATCCAGTGCACCCTTATTGTAGGGTTACCATAAGTGTCAGATGGAAAAAGAGGATACACAAAATTTTCATCAAATATGGCCAATATTAAGTGTTGCACAAATAAAATTAAAGTTAAACTACATAAAATATTGTTCTTATTTAATTATAAACTTGTATTAACTGAGTGTTCAGTGCACCACACTAGCTCACTGAAAAGAAAGAGTAAATTAGTAACTAAATTACTGAAGTTTACCAAACAGTAGTGAAAGTATCTCATTCTGAGTCATTATCATCAAAATTGTCCGCATTTGAGGAAATTGACGTTGGGATCATAGATTGCGCATGGCGCTGAGCCCAAGCGTGTTTCTCCGAAGAACTGATGGCCTTCAACAAGTTAGGCTGGCTGCTGAGATATGTGTGAAATTCTTTGCATGACATATGTTTCAAGTTATGCTGCAAAAACAGAATTCTTGTGACAGATTCAATGAACAACTTATCTCTTTCCTTTGTCCAGTATTTTTGCATCAGAGAAAACACTCGTTCCGTGTTAACATTGCGCTAAATATTTCTGACTCGCGTGTTATTTCACGATACATAATACATTAAAGTATATAGCACAGATAAGTAAGTAAGAAAGTATCGATTGATCGAGGACGGAGAAAAACTCGGACAAAAGCCATTTTTCTGGAAATCCGACCGGACGCCCGGACAATGGCATAAAAAGAGGACGTGTCCAGGTTTCCCGACGTGTCCGGGGAAACCCGGACGTATGGTAACCCTACCTATATCTGTAATTCTGTCTCCTGAATAAAATTCACTGTCTTTTGTAGTTCATACAGTGTCCCATAGAGCTTTGGTTCCAGTGTTGCTTACTCTGGCCAATATGTCTGCCTCAGGGTTTCATACTCAGAACAATCTTGAAGTATATGCTTGGTACTCTGTGCTGCCTGCCACATTGTACACATGGCAGTGTTGCTAATCTTGAATTTTGTGTACATGTGACTGCGGAGATGGTTGTGTCCTGTTCTGAGGCGTAGAATTACAACTTGTTCTGATTTGTTCATAATGTGACAGTCTTCTTATGTTGGTGTTTGTGGCTTTCTTAATGACTTGATCATCCGTGGAATACCACGGGCTGTGGGCCAGGATTGGAGTTCAGCAGTTTTTCAGTTGCTACCCTAATTGCCTGAATTTCTGCATCATAATTATTGCAGAATTTCCCTGTTGGTGTTCTGATCGTATCCATAGACTTGTGTGGATATTCTATATATACACCTGCACCCATATGTCTTGTGGATATTCCTCGTCCAGGAAACTGAGGGTGACTGTCCTTCGCTGCGCACTGTTCTGTTCGTCCTCGCTTAGTATTCCTTTCACGTGGGTCTGAATGTATATTGGCTTTCCATGACTTTCACACCAAAGGGTTTGTTCTGATACAGACCTTAAGGGGCTGTAAAATTCAGGTATGTCTGTAAGTTGTGTACGGAGTCGTTTAGCTTGGTGGATAAAGCTGCTTCTTTTCAGTCGTCCCATTGCTAGATTTTGGGATCTTTCCTTCATTGGATGAC